>VNJO01003182.1:0-49139 GCA_008042535.1 Drosophila tani | reverse complement strand
ATGTACCATAATAGGATATGGCACCCCACACCATTATACCCCCCTCACGACTATGGTGACGGGTCAAATAGTGTTCTTCCTTTCTTATATCGTGAAAGAAGTAATTGAATCCATCTGATCCATCCAAATTAAAGCGTTTTTCATCCGAAAAAACAACTTAATGGCACTCCCTATTCCAAGCGATGTGGCTCCTAGAAAAAAGACAGCGAGCTCGCTTTCGAGCGTCGGTCAGTGGTGCCTTTTTTTTAGTTTTAGTCTCTTTAGATGTTTTGCCTTGCGAATTACTCGTCTTACGGTAGCGACACTTGCATTAACACCCAAATTTTGACGAATTTTAGCTGCAGAACATGTTGAGTTTGAAGCTTCTCGAAGAATCCTTCGCTCCTGGCAAGGCGTGAGTGCTTTCCAGGAGGGTTCCTTCATATTTTTTTCCATAAGTCGATGGATTTCTTAGAAAGTGGCAAACAACAGACTGACTTCTAGAAATTTTTCTTGCGATTTCTCTAGTTGAAAGATTGCTGTCTCGATATGCCAATATTTTGCCTCTTTCTTCCAAAGTAAGTGCTGTTTCACGTTCCATTTTATGTTAAATTGCTCAAAAATTGGCTATACGCATTACTAAATAGCATTAAAGCATTTTTTACCTATTTAATAATAAATTTTTCAATTTATTTGTGATTTATATTAATTGTAGGACCTTGAGTCTATTTCGTTGATCGATAAAAAGTTACCGTTTTTTAAGGTTTACTCACAAAACAAAAATTTAAAAATTAACCATTTAACTTAGAGCACTCATTTTTGTACCGTTTAATTAAGAATTGAACAATACATAGTTAAAAAATTTTATTTCCAACATATGTGTTGTTAATCTATGTAATAAACTCAATTTTCTTAAAAAAACGACGTGAGTCTATTTCGTTGATCGGCAGTGTAGGTATGTGTAGAGGCGGTCGGGGGACAGCTAATCAGGCAACTAAAAAACCACAAAATAGTCGAAAAAATACCCATAAGAGAAGCATTATAAAACGGAGAGAAGGTCGAAAAAGAATCGAAATCGAAACACGCACGTCTATTGCAAAAACCCTTAAAAAAAATAAAAGGAAAACCAGAAATTTGTTTATATAATGTTTGAAAGTTAAGTAAATCCCTGCTGTCCCGGAAGTTGAGTGAATTTCCCGGAATTGGCTGGCTTCTTGTCATAAGCAGATGTGCTGCTGGCTGGATGTGTTGTTTCCCACAACCCCACCCTCTTTTTTAACCATCGCCCACAACCTTCCACTCCCACGCACCCTTCCCACATGCAACTGCCACGCACTTTTCAACAAATTTTCCACCACCGAAAAGGCAATGCGAGACACATGGAAAACCCAGCAAGAAGAAGAACAAGTGTATTTTATTTAGTTAAGCTAAGTTAAGGACTAAGAGATACTGGTTATTATTGATTTAAAAACAGGGAGAATTTTGTTTATAAAGGTATCTTAAGAAAAAACATGCATCTATATAAATAAAGACGATCTAGGATAACTATAAAGTAAAAATTATTAAATGTAAAAAAAATCATAAAAATCGATCTTAAAATCAATGGTTTTAAGCTAGAAATTTATTTACAGAGAGATTAATAGTTAAAAAGATATAATAATAACAAGTTCGCTTAACTGTTTTATAAACAAGGAATTCAATTAATTGTTATTTATATAAAAGCTTTATAAACTTTGCATTCCTTTAATAAACTTCTTAGTTCCTAAAAAAAACTTGTTAAAAACCTAGTTTAATGTAACAAAGTCATGATAATGAGAATTTTAAGTAAAAATACAATCTATTAAATCGAATAATAAATATCTTTAAAGTTTCTTAATAGGTCATTCTTAGTAAGACCTTATACAAAGTATTTTATTTAAGTTATGGTATTATTTAAGCTACTTAAATTTGAAAAAAGAACACCCTAATTCCAATTCAAAACAGTAATTACAATGAATTCATGTAAACTCTTGCATTAGCAATTATATGCTTATTGGTACTAAGCTTCTTATTAAGAGCAGAGTTTTGCATAATTCCATTCCTACGGGACTTAAAGGGGTTACAGACATATGATGGGAAATATGATGGAAATATGCATACGTCTATGCAATGCAAGGGGTGAAAAGGATTAAAAAAAATGAAAAATATGTTTACATTAATGCGAATGTAACTCTAGAAGTTGTTTCTACAGTTTTCTATGCACATAATACAACCCCCTCTGGCTGAGAGCAAGAACAGATTCGACAAGTTACTTCACTTAGTGCGGTTTTCCTGGGGAAAATCGAGAAAGGCGGGAGCGGTAGCGGCAGCGTCGGCTGCCGTCCTAAAAACTTTGTTCGCGAACCTTTAAAGTTGGCTTTAAAATTGAGGAGAAAGAGCCACAGCCTTTGCGTCTGGGGCGGCGACCCCCCTTGCTCTGGGGGTTACACCCACATAGCAACACAGTCCCCCGTCACCACCCCCTTTTGGCCTGTCTGTGTGTGTTGGGTAACATTTCTTTTTTTCCTGCTTCTTCTTTTGCTTTTCTGCCCTAACACAAAAATGTGTATCTAGAAATATTTTATGCAGGCAACTCTTCAGTGGCGTGGGAAGTGGGGGTGGGGGCTTAGGGGGTGGTTCTACCCCCCCGCCAACTGTTGTTGTTGCTGTTGTTTTTTGGGTTTTGGGCGTGTTTCTCTGGTGGCACAAAACTATGACCGAAAAAGCGAAGGTGGGTCGTGGGGCGCGGGTTGCTATGTGGAGGAGCGGAGATGTCGTCGCTACCTCTGCAAGCACACACACACACACACACAACACACCCACATAGTATAAATCCACACACCAAAAAATATACAGTCTAACATCCATAACTGGGAAGTAGAACTTTTTAAATCCTGTCACGTTTCCAGATGAGATTTATGCGAATTTGCATCAATAACTTTAAATTTCATAACTTTTGGTAGTAGAGCAAATGGGAAACTATTATATTGATTCAAAACTGGAACAAACTCTTGATATATTATCCAATTAAATGTTTACAACTTAAGTTTAATATTTTTTTGTCTACATAAAACAAAGTTATTGACCTAATGTTGTTATAAACCCTTTCTAACTTAAAATAAGTTATAGTTATCAACTTTATAGGGAATACCTACTCATTAAAGAGCATCAACAAAGCATAAAGAATAAATCTTAAAAAAAACTATTTATTAGGTTCATATAAGGGAATTTATGGTCATATGTATATACAATATGTTATACAATTTTTAAAAGAATTTTACAAACAAAAAAACCACAAGAAACCTCCAATGCTTTAATCGTCAAGACTTTCTCTTAAAAATACCTTCATCATAAAGGCTTCCTCTTATAAATGTTTACATTTTTCAACACCTTTAACTTCAACCCAATTAAAAACCCTTATTTTACAAAATCCCCCTTTATATGTGGGTACTAGAAGTAGGGAGAAGTCCAACTGTATATAAATATATATAAAGTATATATATTTGGGATATATACATAGGCGGGGGCATCACAAGACACATGTCCACATAATTGCCAAACGCGCAAAATCGAAGTGGCGACCTGCCTGCCCCACCCCACCCCGCCTAGTACTCGCCCACTAAAACCCACCGAAAAAGCCACCCAAAACAACCCCTACCACTGGCAACACAACCTCAACCACTCACTCCAAAATCCCTCTCCAACCCCTCGAAATCCCTCTGCCTCGGCTTAGGATTACTCACCAGTTTGCATTTGCAGGTGTGGGCGGCGGCGGGTACGGTATGTACAGTTGCGCTTGCAATTTATAGTTTGATTTTGGTAGGAAATCTAAGCCGGTTCCCCATAAATAATAGGCTGAAAACACACGGCCGAATATTGGAATATTGAATTTTGAGGTGACCAAAGCTTGGACCCTGTGTTTGCCACAAAGTACCTCATGTAGTTCTCTCTCTCTTGCTCTGGTACGGATGATATTTGCGCTAATTGCCATTGCCGTCGCTTGGTATTTTCATTAAAATTGCGTAATATTAATGCTGGGGGATGGAGAGGAGTCAACTATGTGGCTAAAACTAATTTCCCGTCCGAGGTTTTGCATATAAACACCCTAAAATACGCAGGGAGTTGCATCAACAAATTGGGATTTTCGGCATTACAATTTGGGGGAAAATTTGCATATACAGTTCCAAGGAAGGAGGAAGGAGTGGGCGTTGTGATGGATAAACCACATTTTCGCTTCGACCTGCAGGAAGTTCAGTGATATACAATGGGCATAGGCATATCATCGCCTAGATTACGCAACTATTCCCAGGACTCATCCGGGACAAGACCCGGGGAAAGCGACACATTTGTGCCACACGACTCCACACACAGAGCCACCCACGGAAGGCAGCAGGAAATCCACTCAAGCACATCGAACAGACCACACAAAACCCCCAACCAGTCACTCGGAGAAACCCCCCTTTTTCTGCTGCACTAACACAACACCCCTGTGGTACAGTTTCTATCAAAATAATAACACGAAATGGAATGGAGATACATGAAATACGACTCGTTATCGAAATAACAACAGTGCCAAGTTAAAGTAAATATTTTCATATAATACTTTGATCAAATTCCTGCTATAAATATTCTAAAGTTTTCAAATAAATCTTGTCCTTACTCTACTTTTAGTTAGTTTTATTGTGTTAAGACGCTTTGCTCTGCTTTAACTCTCTTTAGAGTTAGTTTTTAAAGGAACTAATAGTGGAAGCCACAAATTGAGCTGAGATTGCAAATCAATATGATGACATTTGCTATTATTTCGACCGCAGCTGTGTTGCGTAGGCCTTCCACCTACCAAGTAGGGTTGCTGGGATGCTCCAGCACCAGCTCCAGCTCCAGATCCAGCTCCAGCTGCTGCTGATGTTGTTGTTCGTTTTCGGGGACCGACGAGCCCGGATATTATATGCATACTTGAACTATGCGAGGAAGGAAGCTCTACCGACCGACCAGACCAGGCCAGGCCACGCCAGAGACTCGACCCTACTCCCTCCCTCTCTGGCCAGGACCTAGGACCACCTCACCATACCAGTAGCGCCCCTGTTTTGTATATGTATCTGTTTTTGCATGCTCCTCGCTCTCTCAGCCCAGCCCAGCTCTCTTTTATGTACATGTGCATGCACAGCTGTACAGTTTCGGGGCATTTTACAGCCACAGAGCCGCCGCCGTCGCCGCCGACGTCGTCGCCGTTGCCACAGCCCACAGCCACCCAAAAACCATCATCCCCTGAGCCACCCCCTTGGGCCACCCTCGGAAAAAGGACCACCCACAACAACAATGCAAAACGTCTGCATTTCAACTAACGCCACCCGATACACAAACAACGTTGGCAGGCGGCTGTGGATCCTCTCTTTGCCCCCAAAAAACCTCCCGGAACACCCCACCTATAACCCTCCTATAGCCACCCCCAACCCCAACATTGCAGCAGCAGCAGAATTCTCATATTGCCATAGTTGGCTTTCTTCTTCTTTTACTGCCGAAAAAGTTTTATACATAAGCGGAAGCTTACGGGGGGGAAAAAGCCCCAGCTCCCGGCGGCACCCCTTCCACGGAAATTGCTACTCTACTCCCCCTCGGAAAATGACAGAAGCAGAAGCCAGAGCTCATTACAAAATCAATAAGTTAATTTTCCAACTACTTTTCGTGACAGTTTTTATTTCTCGTTCCCGGACGTCATCTATATATTTAATCAATAAAAACCACATGCAAACTAATGATAAAGCCGCTACGGGCGCTGCTTTAAATTAAAGTTGCGTGGCCTTCTTGGTTGCCTTAATCGATTTTTTCAGAGCCCAGCAAAGCCACAGTTAAAACCCAACAATCTCCACAAACAACCCACCCACCCCCAGTCCAAAAGGGAGCCATAAAAAAATATATATCCGTAAATATATATATATATATATAAAAACAACAGAAAAGACAGGAGAATTTCCTGGAAAAAAAGGAGGAAAGTGGGAAGGAAAACGCGCAAAGAGGTGGAAAGTTTGGCTAAAAAAAAAAGAAAGAAGAACCAAACAATAAACGAATTCCTTTGGCTGAACAGGTTTTTGCCTCTGACCCTTTTCCGTTTCAATTTTTTCTGAAGTCACCAGGCGAAGTTCAATAGAATCCTTTGACTTGTGAAAAATGCGGAAAGTAAATTGTTTATCTGATAAAAGGAGTTGCAGGTTAAAGCGACTTATGGATAGCTTAAGCTGGCTTAAGAAATGGTTAAGGTTAGTTATTGAATCTTTTTATTTAGTTTACTTAAGTTGATTGAATTAGTTTTGTATTATTAATAACAAAACACAACCAAGGTCTTGTGGAGAGGTTTAATTAATTGTTTTCCAGGGAAATAAGGAGATTTATTTTGACTATTTTAATTGTGTTAAACTTTACCTTCTAAGAAAGGACAAAAACAAAAGCTACACATCGTCGGGAACCAATTTTCGCGCTCTAGGGATTACAAAAACAAAACAGACATGCCAATGAAAAAGGCTTTCTTTTTTGCTTAAGTTAAATCTCATTTTGTCTTTGCTTCAGGGTTTTTAGGGTAGTTTTTAGGCTTTTCAGGCTCCCACTCTAAAATGTAGTGCCCAACCATGCTTTAAATATAATTTTATTAAATTCATTAACATTTTACTTTTTAAGTGAAGCAATAAAAATTCTGAAAACCTAAATATATTTCCCTTCCTTCTCACCGATAATTTCGACATATTGGCCAAATCTTTTGTTATCGTTTATCGCCATCAGCATATCGCCAGCGACTTTGATTCATTGTTCTACGACCCTGTGCTTGCTGTGTCGCTGTTGGGCTTTTGTTGCTTTGTTGTGCCTAGTTGTCAACAGAGAGTTTAGTTTTGGTGCATCGGCTTGGGCTTATGTAGGCTCTGCAAGGCCCCCCTTCTCCCTTCTCCCTGCCCCAACCCCAGCCCCCTTCTCCTGTTGCAAAAACAACAATGCTGCGGACGCCGCTGCTTCCTCTGCTGCTGCTGCTGCTGCATGCAACTATTGAAGCATGAACATGCAATTTATGTACCTATGTGCATATATACTACACCTACCAACTATGAAATACAGCAGCAGCAGCAGCAACAGCAACAAAAGCAATAAGCGACTGTACTTTTGATATAAAATCCACTTCACTCCACTCCACTCTCCACCAAGACCCCCCCCCCCTTCTCACCATACATGGGCAAAACGAAAACAGAGTGTACATATACAGCAGAGCACAGCACAGCACAGCACCTCCCCCTTTTCAGAGACACCCACTTGGAGTGGAAAGCTCTGTTTAGTTTTAGTTGCGCTTTAAACTGCATTTCGGCTTGTAAGCTGTACATAGGATTGCATGGGTGTAACCAAGGGGGGGAGGGTAGCTACTAGTGCAGTGAATGCTGTATGTAAGTGTGATTTCAACAATTCACATTTGTGCAGCAAACGAAATAGAAAACAACTGCAATATGTGTGGAAGGCCCATGGAATGCAGATGGAATTGGCAGAAACAGCCCCCCAGATGCAGGGGAAGATTACCATCCAGAAATCCACTCCATTCCAATTGTCGTCTAGAAATCGGAACTATATCAGTATAGAAATGATTTTGGTTAAAGAAAAACCTTTAGAAGAGCCAGCAAAAAAACAGGTGATTAGATAAGCGAAAGTTGATTTTAAACCTCAAAATTCTTGCAATCTATTTGTTTTAGGAGCACTTGAAATTCCCAAGTACGAATTCAGGGATTAGCTGCTAAGATGTTGTAAGAGTTGAGGTTGAATTATTTTGTAAGACTAAAACATTATTAAAGAGTTGAATATCACAAATATTAAGACAAAAACTAAATAAAACCGTTTTGTACCTTTTCTTCTTCAACATTTTCCAATTTAAAGTTTCATTTGCAAAATTTAATATTAAATTTAAACTATCTTGAATTTTCTTTGTATATTTATTGCATCATTTATGGAAGAAGTCCAAGTTCCTCCTGAACTTTTGACCCCTTGACTTAAGCTCACCAAAAAATTTGGGTTATAAACGGATATCGATAACAAGGTACACAGAAAAGGACATGGACATGTAAGAGGAGCAGTAGAAAAGAGGCAGAGGGAGAGGGACAAAACCCTATACCATCTGTGCTGCTTTTACGCATGCAACACACCAATATCGCTGCTGTCGACTTTTTGTTGCTCCACTTGCACAAACAAAAACGCACGAAAAGACGAAAAGAGAATTTCGGCTATCGAGCTGCTGGTGCCCCCCCACACACACCTACAAAAGCAGGTAAAACTTATGTCTGTATAAGTGAGTATGTGGAGCTGACACGGCAACAAAGGTAGCGATAAATCTAGAACCGGGCATTCTAGTTCCAGCTGGCTTGAATTTTATTGTATTTTATATTATGATTACCTAATTTAGTTCAATAAAAGTATGCCTTGTAATTCATTATGTTTTCTAATTAATATTTACTTAATTTAATGTTAAATAAAGTGAAATAAGGGGAATATTTTTACATTTGTTTTACTGATAAACTTTTTAATTACAAAGTAAGTATACCTTTCTACATAAATCAGTGTCAATAATTAAAGACTTGTAAAAGGTTATAAGAAGGAGGATTAGGATAATAATTGCACTAATTAGTAACAATACACCTCGAAAACCCCAACAATAACAGCAACTCCTACAATTACAACAACAACTAGAAGTCAAACAATTCAACAACAACTCCAAAGCTCAATAACTCTGAGGCACAATTACAACAACAGTACAACAACTATAAGCTTTGGCAGCTAGAAATGCGGGTCTGGGTCGTGAAATCGAGACCAAAAAAAGAGAGCGAACAGAAGAGTAGAGAAGAGACGAGAGCTGAGAGGAGGCGAAACGAATCGAAACGAGACGTCGAGAATGCAGCGCACATAAAGAATGCCAAAATAAGTTTAAAACTAACGACGAGCCGGGTTTAGTGCGTGCAAGCGAGAAAGAGACACCGAGAAGCAGAGAGCGAGACAGCCAGCAAGGTGGTTAATGCTTGGGTGTGTGTGTGTGTGCTTGTATTTTGGAACATGCAACTTTGCCAAAATGCGTAAAGGGGGAAGAGAAAGATAGAGAAAGAGAGGGAGTGGGGGTCCTCCCCCCATCGAAAAAAGAGAGCCGCCTGGTAGAGAGAGTGAGTGAGAGCGAGCATTGCGGGTCTCGAACAAGTGCAATACACATACAGTGCATTCCCAAAAAAGAGAACCTTCTTGTTATAGGAAACTTTCAGAGTTAATTTGTAAAAACAGGTTAAATTCTTTAAACCAATTTATAGATTTTATTATTTAAGGGTTCTACATTTATTGCTTACATTTTGGGTAGACAGCGGTATACAATGTACCAAAAGAAAGTTATCTATTAATTGAATTCAACTAATGAGCATACGAATTTCTCATACATTTCTTTTAACCGAATGATCACTGTACATGCAGTATATACTGTGTACGTGTGTTTGTTTGGGGTCATTCTCGAAATTTTAACAAGTGTTGCAAAGCGTGAAAAGTGCGTAAAGGTAATTAGCGAAAAAAAATCAAAAATAAACTTATGTTTTTTGGCCAGGGAAAGTTCATTAACACACTTAGCATATTAAAACCCTCCACAACTCATTCATAACCGCAGCAGTGTATGTGTGTGTGTGTGTATAGATAACGGAACGAACGCGACAACCCCCTCCGAAAAGAGAAGAAAAACAAAAACCGTGGCAACCCAGTCAAGCGACAAACCAACAAGGAGAACACGAAGAAGAAAAAAGTAGCAGCTGAAACAAGCGCCTAAGCATGGCGTCACAACAACAGCAACAACAACAACAACAAATAAAGGCTGTAAAAATTGTCAATATAGAAGAAAGAAAAGCAGCAACAACAACACAAGCAGCAGGCTTTTGAGCTTTGCGAAATAATGCGCGAGAGTTAAAGAAGAAGCCGCCAACGCTGGCTGCGGCTGCGACGGCGACAGCGACGCTGGCAGAGCATTTTTAACGAGCCGAATGACAAGCGAACACAAACACACAAATATATGCATACAAAACAGTGGAGGTCGGTGCAGTAGAACTAGGCATTAAATATATTTATTAGCAAACCAAACTTTGTATTTTGAACTTTAAATGAAATTGAAATTTATTTTTACAGTAAAATATATATTATTTTAAATTTTTCGTTAATGTTGTGCAAGATCAGTTATTACATATATGTATATTCGGTTTACAGTTTTCCATAACAATAATAAAGTAGGCTTTTAGGTAAATCATACAAGGAAACTATCTCACAGATTCAAACGATTTCAAGTTCAAATTGCAGATACTTTTCTATTTAATGTTGACTTCTAGTCGACTGACCCCCACTGTGCATACAGACGCACACGCGGGCACACACACATAGATGGACGACATGCATACGAGACGCCGCAGCAGCAGACCGGTTGAGGTTAAATTGGATAGTGAGCGAGCGGGTGAGGGAGAGGGAACGAGATGAAGAGGGTGACGAGACGGGAGGAGAGAGATGGAGATAGAGATGGAGCTGCTTGTTCTCGCATACATATTGAATTTTTCTTGTATTTTTTTTGCATTTGGCGTAATGAAAATTTTAGCAGTTTTGGGGCAAAAACAACAACGCAAAGACGAAGGCGGGGAAAAGGAGAGGAAGATAAAAATCTTACCCGCGTGGAGAGCAAAAAAGTATGGAAATCCGTTAATCGGCGCCTCTGCCACTGCGCTGCTGCTGCTGCGAAACTCCTTGTCGATTTTCCGAATATCGCATGCACAAGAGATAAACTATTTCGATTTCACTTTTCCGATTTGCGCTTAATTATACTTGGCTTATTTATATACAACACATGCACTTATGCTTTCGTATTTATATATATAATATATATATGTGTACGCTTATTTATCGCCTGTATGTGCGTCACACCAATACACTTGCACCGCGCGCGCTGCTGCTGACGTCGACGCCGCTGCTTTCGGCGGCTTTCCAAACGATTTTTTTTCCACGCACTTGATTGTAAATACGTAAATATATTCCTTAAATATTTGTATATATTGCACGCCTTGTGAACTTCTTACTTTTGGCTTTATTCTCAACTTTATTGGCAATTTGCTTACTTTTTGGAAGCGAAAGAGTGTCCGACAGATAGAGAGAGAGGGACACACACACACGCACAAACATACACACACACGCAGCTTATTGAAATTCACTCGTGTGCGGCGGCGGCATTACTTCTTATTCCGATTTGTTTTGTAAATAGATAACAAACTGTATCGCGCCCTGTATCGATTCTCAGTATCAAGATAAAACCACTCGAAGTCTCGAAAATTAATTGCAATTTTCATATAGACGAGAGACCGCGAAACACACGTCCGCCTCCCACGAAAGTTTTTGAAGTTTTCCCCTCCGTAAAATTAAACTAAATTGATACTAATATCGTTCGTTGTGCGGTTGTTTTGTTTATGTTTATATTCTTCTTTTAACATTTAAATAATACCGTCACAAATTTTGCCGCTGATTTCTTCTTCGAGCGAGCAAACACGTCCAGACAGTTTGTCGAATGCGAATAAACTGAACAAAAGGGAACTTGAGAATAAACGAATAAACGAACAAAAGGGAAAAAATTGGGAGAGCATAAAAATTGGGAGAGCGTAAAAATTGGGAGAGCAAGAGAGCAGGAGAGCAGAGAGCGGCTCTAGAGATGGGATGAACAAAAATAAGAAAATCTAGAGATGAACAAAAGGGAACTTGGGAAACGGCGAGAGCGACGCGTGGGAGAGAATAACATAACATGTTAAGAATAACATATCCAGGCGCAACGGATTTAAATTGCAAACGGTAAAACATGGCTTTTTATTTTAAAATACATTTTATCAAATACTAATAATATGTAATATGAATTGTCTAACCTACATTCAAAAATTGGGCGGCGAACCGTGGCCTTTTATAATTTCTGCTCTCTTCGCAGTGCTGCCAGAATCTCCGGAGCAAAAATAGCTAGATTTCGAAAAACTGCTTAATCAATCACAATCACATCACAGTTTAATGATAAAATTGCTAAAATTTCTAGATGTATCTATAGAATTTACAAAATTAAGTTTCACATAGAAACCAAATTGCCAAAGCGGCATCACTGAGAGAGACTCCTAGCGTAAAATTGTAACAGTCTTAATTTAAAATTTTACATGTTTACCGGAAAGTGCGGGTAAAATTCGGAGGAGAGAGCAGCAAACTTCTCCCGTTCACAGAGATGAGAGTAAGTTAACAGCGATCTTCTCTCGTTTACAGAATAGAGCGCAAAGAGCAAGTTTGTTAACAGGAGAGGAGAGAGTTCAAGTGAAGCGTTGGCAACACTGTCCGTGAGAGAATGCCGGAGGAGAGAATTCGATTTCGATTGTTTTTGTTTTCTTGCGTGTGCAGTGTGACCGCTTTTGCAATTTTGTAGCTAGATCTATTGTTTTTATTTTTATTTTTTGCGCAAGTTTTATTTAATATTGACAAAATAGTGGCATGAACTTAAATGCGAGGGAAAATTCTGTTAGATAGAAAGTGCATTTTGACCATGGCAGGTAAAACTCATAGGTGCGCTATCTATTCGATTTTTCGAAATCGAATGGGGCGTGATGGGGCGCCATTACGTCTCAAAGTCATCTTTTTTTGACGCGTTTTCTAATCTCTATTAAATTCGACTTTTCCTACCGAAAAAAATTTGTTTTTAGATCCAATTAGTTAAACATTCTTTTATTATTTAGTTACACAATTATTGCCCCAAGTAGCTGGCTTTATTTTATTTATCAAATTTATAAAACAAATATATCAATTTAGTTTAAACCTTGTTTAATTGCACAAAGTTTTCCGCCTGGTGCTTGATATACGATTTCCTGCAATCCATATCATCGGCAGGACGATTGTGTGGTGTCCAGACAGGCTCCCCAACGAAATAGCGGCGAGCTCTGATAAAGTTCTAATGAAAAACATAAATGTAAAATTTAAAATATTTATAGTAAATATAAGAAATCGTAAGCTTACATTGGAATCCAAAGTAAAACGATGATAGATGCCAGCGGGAATGATAATCAGATCTCCTTTAACCACCTGTATGCGAAGCCAGTTCTCTTCGTTACTAAAAAGTATATTTGTACATTTTATTATTGAAATTACATATTTGCTTGATTTTGATTGTATAGTATTTTTTTACTGCATAAATAAACACTTGAAAAGCTAGCACTTACTCTCGAACATCAAAGTAACCAGATCCTTCCAAAACCAGGCGTATTTCCTCATCGGTGTGCAGGTGTTCGGTAAAAAAGGCCTTTAGCTTGTTGGCATAGTCGGGCAGACACTTTTCCGAGCAGGTAATCTGCAATGGATCGTTTATCTTTAAGTTTTTAAGTTCACTAAGATTTCCGATCTTGCCTCATCATCATAGCTATAACCCCGTTTAGCCCTCAGTTCCGTTAGAGTCGCATCGCTCTGGTACGCGTCCGCATTGATCTGCAAAAAAAAGCAAAAGTGAGTGATCAAGATAAGCTCCGCTGATAAGCCAAGGTCAAAAGTTTAACGACGTAGTCTGGAACAATTCCACTTGCTTTGAAGTACTCCACGCCGGTTTTCTGGTAAAGATCATCCAGTTCCAGGTAGGCTGGCGGATTGCGATGGTGTTCCAAGCGCTGATCGGTTTCCTCGGTGTCCATAAACCAGATTTTCACCATTTTTAGACGATCTTTAACCAAGTTTAACGAGAAACTAAACAGATTCTGGTGGGCGACAAGTGGTGGCTCAGCTGTTCGCAAGCGATTGTCGATTTTTCGAACTCGAAAAGCGATAACATGAACGATAACATCTAACGATTTTAATCGAATTTAAAATGTTTAAAATGCAAATATTTTAGTTACATTATTTTAATCATCTTTAAATATAAATTTTTTTGTTTATTAAAATTTTTAAATTTAAGCCCAAATAAGTAATATACAAAAACCAAATTTGAAATGTTTTTCGTTACCTATTTACTTTTATTTTGCAATTTCTATTACCCGTTTTAAATTGTTATAATTCTTGGGCAGTTTGTTTTAATGTTGGTAGTTAGTAGCTGGTACTAGCCATAATTTAGTAGTATGTTTTTTATGTTACATTTATTTTTGTGGCGGTACAAAAAGAGCACTTAGCTTATTACGCCGTCAGCTTGGCCAGCTCCTCGCGCAGCTCGGCGGTGTCGATGGGTCCCTTGGACTGGGCCAGGTTCTGAGTCTGCGACTGGGCCAGCAGGCGGGCGCAGCTCTTCTTGTGCATAAACCAGTGAAGGCGCTGGCACTCGCGGTCACAGTACTGCACCGCCTTGCACTTGGAACACTTTTTGTCCGGCTTCTCGGCGCCGCAGGTGCTGCAGTAGCTGGCCTCGTCCTGGAAGGGAAATAACTATTACTTTTACTCTATTATAGAATAGTTTTATGACCAAAACCCACCACAAAACCCCTCATGCCATTGATGGCATTGCGCAGGATGGTCAGTGCCGACGGCGCATCCTTGGAGCCCAGTTGCAGGGCTATCTGCCGGAAGATGGTGCACTCGCGCACCGGGAACTCACGGGCGCACTCCCGCAGCGTGTACTCCACATAGTCCAGCTGGCCCAGCTTGTTCTCCTTGAGCACCCGCTTCACGAACATCTCGAGGAAGTCGCTCTTATTGGCCGCCTCCCCCGTCTCCTTGTGCTGGGCCTTGAACTGCTCCTCGCAGCGTATGAGCTCGGCCAGGATCCAGCCTTGGTAATGGAACTTGAATGCCAGCAGCTCGTTCGCATCGTGCGATTTTTGCATCTCCTTTTCGCACATCAAAGCCAAGGTCTTGCGAAGGCTGCCGAGGATCCTCAAGAGTCCCAGCGACTGGACATTCAGGGCAATGCGCACGGGATGCAGGTTGATCTCGGTGACGAACGCGTGGAAGGATTGCAGCAAACTGGGCGGTACCTGCGGCTCCGTCTGCTGGCCGTGCAGCTGTGTGTAGTACTCCAAGCTGGACCGCGTCACATAATTATTGATGGTCTCCACGCAGGCGAAATTTCCCACAAAAGCGGCCATTTGGGCGGCCGTCCGCTGGACACTGTTGATGGCTCCCGGCCGGATGCCGGCGTCCAAAAGCTGCCGGCACACGTGTGCGTTGCCCGACAAGGCGGCAAAGTGCAAAGGCGTGTAGTCGGCGCCGTGCTGGTTCAGGTTTATGTCGGCGCCCTGTGGGATCAAAGAGGAGCTATTAGGATCCTTGGGTCAATCAGAATACTAAACATACCAAGTCAAGGAGCAGCTGCACTGCCTCGCGGTTCCCCTTGAAGCTGGCGTGCGCCAAGCACGACATCCCATTGTCGTCCACAAAGTTAACGTTGTGACAGCCCACAAGGAGCTGCTTGAAGCCGCTGGTGTCGCCCTTGGCCAGGCGATCCAGTAGCTGCCGCTGCACCTCGTCCAGCTGTGTGTTCTTGTTCTCCTCAGTCATCTTGATCTTGATTTTTCACGGTGCTGCTTTAAAAAAGGCTTTTCTTGCCGGAAAATGGAAATAAAGAACAATTCCAACTGTTTTTCGGCGTGCACGGTAGAGATGGGAGGACCAATCACGATAGTATCGATAACGCAAGCAATGTGATATTTTTATTTATGACCTATTTTTTATTTCGTGTTTAAACACAGCAGCAAAATAGCTATTTACTATATACCATATAACATTTAAGATGAAGTTAATTTAATTAAATTAAATTTTCGTTCAGATCGTAGAGATGTGCAAAGAAAAACATCGACTCCACCAACTAACAATCGATATTGCAAAGAAACAAATAATATCGATGTCGCGATGCCGCTATCGATGTTTCCCCGCCTCTAGCCTCAACTCTGTTGTCATTTTTACATTTTTGTTGTGTTTGGAATTGCTTGGATTTCGGTTCGCGTCGGATCCGGGTGTGATTTGTGATTTACCAACAACAAAATAAGCATTTAACCCCCGCGAGGTGCCAATAATGTTTACAACCCCTTGAAAAAAATAAATAATAATAAAATCCTTTAAAGCAAACCAATAAAAGGAAGAAAGAGAAAAAGGTGATAAGCGTGGTGCGAGAAGTGAAGAAAGAAATTCCAATGCAGACGAACCCTTCGGCTCGGCGTTGGGAAATGTATAAATTATAAAAAAGTGCAGATAAGCGCGCAAAATGACGAAGGAGGAGGCGCAGAGAGCGAAAGAGCGAGAAACGGAGTGACAGATAACGAAAAAAAGCAGATAAACAAAAGCCACACCACTCACACACACACAAACAATTCTTAATGCCATTTTTTCCGTTTTTTGCAATGTGTTTTCCGTGAGGGGGGCGGGGGGTCGGTGGCCTCCAAAATGTTTACATGTGCTCCCTCGGCCAGCAGGAAAATAGAAAATTGCCTTTTCCTACTTAGCATGATGTGTGAAAATTGGCTAGGCAGTTATCCGTTTTCCCGTTGTTTTTTTTTGCTGTTTTTGTTTACCAATTTCGATAAGTTTTGGTTTCGATTTCCTGCGAAACACACACACACACACAATCCTCTAAAAAGGGAAGGGGGATAGCGAGTGCGAGTGAGACAGGCTCTGTTCTGCTCTTTTCTTCGCCACACTGTTCTTCTGGCTCCTTTTCCATTTTACTCTTCACCCCCCGCAGTGCAATTTCTGATACCCTGCGGAGGAGAGCCGAAAATAATACAGTAAATATTGGATAATAGGAGAACAAGCGTGGAGAACTGCACACAGATCTATTCTTACTTATTTCCTGGAAAATCCTCTTTGATGTCGGTGTTTTTTTTAAGCCCCGGTTTTAGGAAGTACAGTAAGGACTGTTAAAAAAAATTTCTAAATATAGTGGATTTTTTTTTAAAAGTCAGAATTATTGCTATAGAAAAGTACTAAAAGTCCTACTATAAACATTATTTTTGTTCTTTAATTTGTAATTGATTGATATATTTCTTTGAAAAATTAAAGTTTAATTCCAAGCATATTTGTATAAATTATTGCTTAAATAATAAATAAATTTCATCAGTTTAAAATCCGACTAAAATAGTAGATTTTCCCTTATCCATAACCATCTGTTGTATTATTTCCAGAAGGGCGGAAATATTTGTCAGGCCTTTCCTTTTGTTTTCACCGCTTTTCCTACCCCTGAGGTGTCCCTTTTCCATTGTCCTTTAAAGATGAAACAAGTTCCTGAATGCAGCTTCCCCACTTAACTACAATCCCTAGCAACTTTTGCAGCTGCTTTTTTGGGAACCAAAAAAATGTATATATTAAGCCCCTTTACGTGACAACAGGTGCAACAGCTGCTAATGGGTTACCACGCCTCATATTTTTTATTTCTCCAACCCATCATAGTGCTCCAAAAAAAAATCCAAAAAGTGCTAATTAATAACCGAGAAGGAAATACAACAAAATCTATAACACCACAAAATAAACCATAAGTTAATCAAGGAAAATGGGAAAGCTGCTGAGCCTGCTGTCACGCGACGACTCCAATTGTTGCGCGGCCAAATCCTACGATGTCTTCCTGGACTTTGAGAACGCCGCGCCCACGGAAACGGAGCGCGAGGTCTACGACGAGGTGGAGCGCGTTCTCCGCGAATCGGAGGTGGTGCTGGAGGAGATACAGATCTATCGGGTGAGTCTTTCGTCTCTCTCCTGAGCTGGCAAAATGTGCGTCATTACGATGGGGTTAACCACAGCCTAACTAACCGGTTATTAGGCATTTTATAATGAATTCTATAGTTTAAAACAACTATCTTATGTGTGTGGCAAATTGGACTTACTGAGGGTGTTTAGGTTATACAAAACGTTTTTACGATATATTTTCTTCAATTTTTATGCAAGATAAAGCCTAGTTACAGAGGTTTTTGTGAGATTTTAGGTATTTGTTATTTATTTTATTAAATTCGTTTAGGATTAGTCACAGGAAGAGTTTCTTAGTTTCCAGGAGACAAATTTTAATAGCTTTTCGTTTTTCTTTATGTTTTCATTTTATTGCTGATACTTCAATATTTAATCCAATTTTTTCCAATTAAAGAGTTCAAGTTTTTAAAGAAAACATACATAGCTCTATTCCCTATAGAAACCTTCCTAGAATATTTTATTTAATTTTTGCAGGAAAGTATAAAACTGATAATTTCAACAGCTTGCTAAAACTAACAACAATTGCCGGGAAATCGAGAGCAACAAAAACAAAAGCAGGAACAATAAACGAGCAACAAATTGAGTATTTAACCTTTGGCAGTTTGAGAGCACAGAGAGCTGTTATCTTGTTGCAAACATTTATTACGCTCTCAAGTATACTCACTCTGGCGGGGTTTACACGCTGCAGTCTCCCAATAATTCTATTGGAGATAATAAAATATTTTTAAAATATATTTGTAGTAGGGTTTCTTACGCATATTTCCTTGGTAACAGTAACTCGAATTTAAATAGTCATGAAAAGCCATTGATAAGCAATAAATACTCATCCAAATCTCCCATTGAGAACCCCCTTTACAGAAATATTTTACACATTAATACTTATTCCGGGAATCTATTTCTTAGAGTTACCACAAAATAAACTAATGGGCCTTAAATAGCTGGCGCAGTAGATAAGATAAACTGCTGTGTGTGAAAATGAGTGTCACCGCAAACATAACCTTATCCCCATTTTCTAGTTTCTCCAATGTACATTTTTGGGCTCCTCCAATATCTCTCTCTTTTTTTCCCGGCGGGGCTCTTTTTGTGGTCTGAGTCACGCACGTGCCCGCATACATATGATCCGATCCGATCCGATGTGCGGACTTCTTTCATTATTATTATCGCTCCACTGACGTCATTAACCAACTTTTGCTGCTGCTACTCTTCGCACGCGGTTTTTCTTTCTTGGCCTCTCTTCGGTGGAGAATTATTACTCACCCCAGTCTACGCTTTTTTTACACAGAAAATAAATGGGAGCTATGGGAGAGAATATTAAATAAATATGAAGATTGATTTAAAATTATTATCATAAAAAATGTCATCATATATTAATGACGTATAACCTTGCAAATACACAGTATTAAAATCATTTTGGAGATGATTTCCTATTTATTTAGCTCTTGGCCTAAGGTCATTAATCGTTAAGGTGTTGCAGGGATTGCAGATGAAATTCCCAAGTACGAATTCAGTGACAAACGCATCCACGCAAAGTGTTCTATGTAGTTGTATTAGTTAGCAGAATAAGACCCAAATGGTGGAAAATATTTAAAATATCGTGAGGAACTTGGCCAAGAAATACATTTTTGAAAGTTTAATAACTGGATAAATAATTGAGCAATTTGCAAAATTGTTGCCTTTCCAGAAAATATAAAAAGCAGTACTTTTCTGTGAACTTTTGTTATATTCCTTCATTTTGTAGCTTTGACTCTTGGTGACAAAACACAGAGGTTACAATATTCTAATTCTCAGCGTTGGGGGTGTGTGCAAATTATTAATTGGTTTTCAGACGGAAAAAGACAGTCAAAGAGTTGGGAAAAAGATAGAAAGGGAGAGATAAAAATAAGGGGCGGCAGACGACAACAACACAAAATGTCAGGCCGAAAAAAGCTTTAATCAACGCAAATGAACTGGAAAATGTATACCAATGAGCTCATTTCCTTTGTTGTGACCCACTTAAATGGGACCGAGAGACCGAATGAATGACCGAAAAACCCAACAAAGGCGACCTCGACGGGCATTTAACCCTTTGGCGCTGCAAGCCGTCCCCTTACATTAAGAACCAACTTAACCAGAGGTATTTAAAATGCGCTTAATTTGCGGGCTGCATTTCATTTTCATTGCAGTTTTTATTCGACAACCGCACGCGCCTTTTTTCCCCCCAAATTGAGTGGGTGGTGGGTTGGCTTTGGGGGCTGAAGAACTGGTTGCCAAGGCGAAAAAAAAAAAAAAACAGAAACTGGTTGTGGAGTAGGTGATTCCTAAATAAAAATACATATACACAGTTTGGCCAGGCGCCAAAAGCTGGCAAAAATGGCTAAAAACTTCATGTTCTGTGTGTTACCTCTTCCTCCTCCAAGTCGGTTGCTATAAATAGAGTGAAAACTGCAAAAGAGGAAAAATCAACTATTTTTCCTTTATATTTGTTGCCTTTATTTTTGGCTCCGTTTGAGTTAAGCCCTGGGGTATCGAACTGAGCTTAAAAGCGCAAGGGAAAATATATTGTTGATGCTTTAAGATGTTTAATAGTTGTATTTTAGTTGACTTTTGGTTTTTTAAAGTTTGAATAAATTAGAGTAAAGAGAAGAAGCTTCTGGCAGAGCCGAGGCTGGATTAAAATATAATGAAAACTCCTATTTAAGCCAAGAACACATAGATCAAAGACAAGAAGGATTTAAAGTGTGTATATTTAGGTTTAGGAAAGAGCTGCATTATCCATAAAACAGAAAAGAAAATGTAATACTTGTTTTAAATAGGATACTATAATATCCGGCGATTACTGTCGAATATTTCATATATTTTTTTTGTATAAATTAGTTTTACATAAATTTCTTTGGATCAATAAAAGATAAAAAGTTTTCCTAGCTTTGCATTGTTTCTGTTTCACTTTAAAATTTATATATTCCCTTATTCCTGCACCTCCAATAAATCTCGTTAATTACCAAGTTATTATTTTTTTTACAAAACCGCGTCGAAAGAAATCTTCAGACCGACTTTCCGCCATCTGTAATAGGCTTTTCAATCCAATTTATGAACACTTGTTAGTGACGCTTTTGTCAAATATTGGCCCAGACTTAGATAAAGAATAAAAAGCGCCCCATTGTGTGTGTTGTGTGTGTAATAAGCTAACAAACAACTATAGCAACAAGGTCAACAAAGGGCCGCAAATAATAATAGTAGAAAAAAAAGCCACCATTCAGTGCAGCCGCAACTATAATAATAATCACAATCACAATCCCAATAATGATGCCTACGCGCACTCACCTGAACAAAGGAAACAACAATGCGACCGACCAGAAAAAGTATATCAACAACATCGTGTGGGTGCTGGCAGGCAGAGATAAAAGTTATCGGGTTTGTGGGCCACCAAAAGCCATTGAAATTTGATGAACACAGCTTTTGGAATATTAATAAATTAGAGGGGAGGAGTTTGTGGTTTTCCACCAGAGATAACAATTACATACAGCAGAATCAGATAGCGAACATATGTCGAACACATTGGAGTAATCCAATACACAACCTTGAAGCCGCTAAAAAAAATAAAATTAAACCATTGCTTCGAGTGCGAATATTTCTGAATATCAATGAGGCTTTTGTGGTTTGGTTCTCTCTTGCATAATGTTACTTAGAAAGATATATATATGTAAATGTAAGCAAGCTCATTGAGTCATTTAGATATCTTTTGTGATTACAAAATCATATTAAAATCAATACGTAAATTGAGTCATAAAATGTTGAAGCATTCCATTTATGAGACACCTTTCTGTGGCTTAAAATGAATTTTATATATTCTTTGGCCTTTAAAGTTAAGGAATAAAATTCTGGCAACTTTGTAGCAAAACTCTTGAACGAAAAAGTCTTTTTTTTATGTGAAAAGTTTGTTCACTTCGATACGTAATTTACAAAGTTTTCAACTTTTTCATTGTAATATGGAAAGTTTTTGGATTTCATGGAAACCGATAAGTGTGAATGACTTATTTCTCTTAGAGATGGAGAAACTTCAATGTAAGCGATTGAAAATATCGATAATGCCATGCCTTACATCGATTTTACCCTATTTCCAAATTCCAACCTTAAAGTTAGCTTGATGATGTTCGTTATCTTAATAAATTTTAGGAAAAAACTATAATTAAAGGAAAATTTAATGTTCAAAGAGTTTTATGTATTTATTAAATATTTATTTAAGCCTAATAATTAATGAGTATTTAAACAAACTCCCATATTTCAAGGCATTTTATTTACCTGCGGATTAAAATTTATTTATCCTGAATACTAAGGTAATAAATGCCTCCTAATCCACCGCTAATTTATCAAATTCCTTAATATCTTCCCCCTTCTTTTGACCCAAAATAAACAAAGTTTTCCCACCTCATAAATATGATGATGATTTGTCATATTTTCCCCCATTTAGGAGCCATTTCCCCCTAGGAATCACTGGCAACAGCTGCTTTCACTCAAAAGGGGAGAAACCCTACTCCATAATGGATATACAAGCGACCCATTTAAGAGTCTGCTCTACATATTAAAAAGCGTCATATGCATAAATATATAAACATTTAAGTTATTGTGTGAGTTGTTCTACTCTGGAGGGGAATAAACACAGAATCGGAAAGAGCAGTCATTAGATGTTTACCCTTCCATACTCCCACCTTTTTCCAGCTTTTTTTTTTTATTCCACGAATAACTCAAACGATGTGCGCGAATGCAAAATCACAAAGAGAGGAGACAGAGAGAAATAAAAGCCAACTTCCGGTTGGTCATTCGGTTGGTCAGTCGATATAATTGCTATAATGTGCGTGCCGGCGATCAGCGTTTGAGTATTATAAAATTATACAACCCTTTAGAGCTGTCTGTTTGGCTTTGGGAATTTTTAAAAATATTCTTTACAGTCAAAAAATAATAAAAATACATAAAAGTCATTGAAATTGAATGAATATATATAAAAGAATTTTAAAACACACCTCAAACTGAAATATAATAGTTTTATAATACAATGATTACCTAAAGTTTCAGGTTTATTGAAGTTAACTTTCCTAAGCTGGTTTTTATGGCTTTATTGGCTAAATTTTATAGCTTTCCAATGAAGACATTTGTTTTATTTTTCCTAAGTCATAAACATTAAATCTATTCCTCCAAAAAGAGATAAACTATAAACAACTGAAAGTAAATGTAAATACTATAAAAAAACGTGAGGTCAGCATATTAATTTGTTAATTCGATAATTCAAAACGCAATCAATTGCAATGCAATTTTCATATTAAATTATTCATTTAAATATCCCCAGCCCTAATTTAATTTCCCAACTTTAAAATCAACTTCCTCATTTCTATCACTTTCCAAAAAATACGTAGCTCCTTTTAAAGATTTACCAAGGTTTTTATTTTATTTTATTTACTAACAAACGACATCATAAAATAAGCACAAAAACTGTAGTGTCGTAATGCCTAACCTTAATAGACCAAAATTAGCTAGCACATGGATAAAATTGAAATTCATCATTCAATTGCATTTCACTTTTCCCAAGTCCGTATTTGATTGTTTATAGCGGAACGTTAACGTATTTATTTTCGTATTTCCGACGTCATCAACAACAAATCAAATGCGCCGAAAATAGAGAAAAGAGAAGCGAAAACATAAACAAATTGAAGTAAATAAAAGTGTACACATTTTAAGTGTAAGAGAGCTCGAACGGGAAAATTTGTTTAAACAAAATACGAGAGTACGAGTATGTGTGGTTGCTCAAGTATCATTTTCTCGCCTTTTTTGAGTGCACTTTAAAATAATTTCAGTTTGGCGATGATGCCTCATTTAAGTTTTTTTTTTTCAACTTTAAGTCTTGAGGTTTTTAAGGTGGGTGGAAATTGTGGCGTACAAATGTGGCATGATATTGTGGAATTTCTTGGTATTCTCAACGATGACGGTTCCACAGATGTGACAGCCAAAAGTGGGTCTTACATCTGTAAGATGAAATACTTAATTCTTTTGTAGGAAACTACATAAATCTTATTTATATTTATTTTAATTCTAAAAAGATAAAAGGAGGAACTGCAAGTCTTTATTTAAACTCTTTGCAACATTTTACAGCTGCGAAACGCACTGTGCCGGCATGACACATTTTTCGTTTGCTGATTTATTAAAATGACACTGAACTGATTTGATTTAACCAAATTTAATTCAATTGAATAAGACTGCGCAGAGTGCGTTTTTATTTATTTATTATTGCAGTGCTTTAAAGTTTAAGCAAAGGTTAAACTACATAAATATTATAAAGATTTGTGGGCTATGGAATAAATAAATAAAAACATTTGTAGGACTTTGAGATCATTTTCGAATTGAGTGCCTTACAAGGTATTAAAGTCTTAATATGTTTCCGATTTTAACTGTATTGAGAAAACAAGTCAAGTCAAAAAATAAAATAAATAATAATAATGGTGATTACAAATTTTAATTCAAAAACACTTGCATTTTTCCCTTATACCAACGAAAACAGTTAAATACCTAAAAACAAGCCACAAATCCATGGCTTTCAAAACTGTAACCAATAATTTTTATAAAAAAGAACAAACTTTACCTCGATGAGTAATTTTAATGGTGGTCTCTGACAGGATTAGTGACTTCTGTTGTCCGTCAGAGTCCTCTGCTACCTAAACTGAGCTCAAAACCCTGTTAAAGTGACTTTAAAATGTTCAAATGACCAATTTACGACTTCTGGGGAAGGAAGGTCCAGTAAGTACGTCTGTCCTCTATTGTCTGGGGCCCTGCTCAGTCCCGGTAAGCTGCTTAGAAGCGGAGTGTAAAGTGCAACGACGACGACAACGTTTCAGCTGCTTTTTAGTGCCCGCCAACGTCTGTGCAGAAATGTATTTACTTTATTTTATTTTTTTGCTTTTCCCTATTTTACGAGCAACTGTTAACGTCTCCGTTTATGCGTGTAATTTGCACAAAAATAAACACTGGCCCTGGAGGAGAAAAATTTGCAATTTTTTCAGGAATGCTTTCTGATTTATTTTTTCTTCCGCTATTTTCGATGCAATTAAAATTGCCGGCAGTTGGCAGCGGCAGTTTTACCATTTTTATACCACTGTTAACCCAATTTTAAGCAGCTGTTTCTCTGAGGGTAGGGGGGTAGGGGCTGCGGGGCTTTTTAATCGATTTCCATTTTCCCCCGACAAATGTGATTTATTTGCCTTAATTGAGAACAAGAGAGTGACATGTGTTTTATGGGAATGCGACAGCTGTCCTGCTCGTTCGCTGGCTCTGACTGTGGCTTCTATATATTTTCCTCTATATATTTCTCTCTCTTTTTCTCCATGTCTGGTGATTTCCCAGAATTTTCCCCTGGGGACATTGACATTTGTTTGTTGGCTGGTGGCTGGTCGGAATGCGTCAAACTCCGGGCTTTTGATAAGAGGCAAGCTCAGTCGATAATTAAATGCAATCATTTGGCATATCGAACACAATGTTTTTTGGGTGTTTTCAGGGGCGTATTGTATGGAGGGAAAAGGGGAATTTATGTGGGAAAATAAATTTAAAAACAAGTTGGTTAAATTACAAACCATACTTTGGTTTCGTTACTAAATAATTTTCAGGTTTTATTATTTTTTAAATAGATTATTTTACGACTTCTTTTTATTATTTGAGTTTGCTAAACACAAATTTAGACAGTTATTCCAATTTTAATTAATTTTCTAAACTTACTAATTGATTAAATAATTTTCACCACCATGCCACGCTCGAACTAGTTGGGAATTACAAAATAAAAACTGAATTTCCGCGCCTTTGCCTTAACCTTAGCCAGAGATTTACAATTTGCTGTCTTAAAGTCGCCTTTAACTTAAATTTCTGAAGAAAATCTTTAAGTTTGTGATAATCAAACACCTAATAAATATTTACTAAACATTTCCCCGAATTTTGTGTACTTCCCTGGGTTCTTTAACTAGCACATTCTTCCCTTCTCATTCTCTCCTGACATTGATAATTTTCGCGGCTTTATCTTATCTTTATGGCAATCGCAAATGTTGTTATTGCCGCTGCTGCTGGTTCTTGTTGCTTTTTCGATTATCTTGATAAATTACGGCGGTGCTCGTGACATGTACGAATAACCGCTCTATAAAAGCGTTGGCCCTGGCCCTTGGAAAGTAAGCTAAAGCCATTCGCACATTGTTAAGGCCTATTTAAATGTAAAAGGTAGTTAAATTTACAGCGCACGCACAACACATGAACTTGGTTTTCATTTTTACGTTCTTTTATTTACATACTTACGTTCTACTTAAAGTTAAAATGACTTTATTTTGATTCATAGAATTTGTAATGACCAAATATGTGGCAGAAATTGGCTTCCCTTGAATTCATAATCATTATGGGGGGATTTCATCATATTGAGAGTCGAGAGAAGTCGAGCTAATCTCTATTTTTAACGTGCTGCCTCAACTGAAAGTGATCTTTTAATTGCTAAATGCTATTGCTATTGTTTACTAACTGACTTTCAATGATGCACATTCTTGTGAAAATCAAAAGTCTCACCTCTCTCTTTGAGTTCTCCGACTCTTTCCTCCAAACAAAAGCCACAGTCAACGATCGTTACGATTCTGAAAGTGACTCACAAAAGCCATAGTTGCGCGAGTTCTTGTCAGAGTCAGCAGTTTTACAAGTGTAACACGACATCCACAATAACCCAGAGTTTTGCAAGCGTCACATTGAGAGAAAAAGGTTTAAAAATAATAAGGGGATTAATAAATAATAAACAGCATTTCTCAATGATTTTGTTATATTTTTCAATTAAGAATAAAGGAGTTTAAACCTGGTTGGGCAACGATTTTGAAGGTGGGAGTTCAAATGCAAAGACCGAAAAGCAAAACCAGGCTTAAAGATAATGTAAAGTTAATGATTAATTAATCAATAACTTATTCATACAAAAGTTTAATAGTTAAAAATTACAATTGCTTAGTAGCTTTAGAATTAAATAGGCAATCTTCTTTAAAATAAGAGTCAATATCCCTCTAACAACTATTCAAAAATTAAACCTTTCTTAAATAAAACACTTCTTCCAACTTAAATACTTAAACAAATATTATTAAAGGCCATTGATGTTGTTTATTAATTTTCTTTGGGTGTAAATTATGTATATATGTTGCTCAGCATTTACATATTTACTTATTAATGCCGTTGATATCCGAGTTGGAAACTGGAGTAAAAACAGAGACGAACTTCTCTGAGTGGGTCTCCACCGCTGCCTGTCCATTGAATAATTAAACGATTCTCGCCGGCGGAAGGCGCAGAAAACATGGAAAACAACAAGTATATGTTGGGAATTATGAAATATTTACGATTATATGTATTAGTCAACTGAAACCGAGCGAGTGGGGCGGCGCTATGAGAAAATTGTAGACTGCAGTGTCAACTTGTCATCATGTTCCGACTATTGCACTTTTGTTTTTGCTTTATTTATTTACATTTATACTTTTATTATATTTTTAGCGATGTCACGAAAGGAGACTGAATGTCTGCGTCGTCACTCGATCCTTTGTTCTTGTTTTGCTTTCGGTTTCTGTGTTTTTTCCTTTGACTCTTTGCTATTAAAAATAAATGATGAGAAATTAAGAGTCATCAAAGGCAGAGAGACTCCCTCTCTGGGAAATGGTTTTGGCCTTTCGAATATGTTTAATGATTTTGTGCTGTTCTTGGAATAAATTTGCATTGATTTGTGTCTCTCCCTGCTTGCTTTATTTCACCTATACAAGTATATATTCATTCATTGATTCATTTCAACGTGATTGGAATTCTAAGCGGGCAATGACTACGAATTCTAGGGGGAAATTAGAGAAAATGCAGTGTTCTGAATGAAATGAAAATGTCAGCAAAAATGTGAAAAAATCTCTGGCATCTCTGTTGTCTCTTGTTTGTTGTTAAACACATCGCCAGAGCCGTAAACAACTTCTGTGGCATTCATGAAAACATTTCCACCCACACTTTTCCGGCTATCCCCCCTCTCGCGTTCGCCTGGAAAAACACTGACACAACATGACATCAAGTATTTTATAGCGTCACGCGTTTCCATTGTGGGCGAAAGTCCAATTCTCCAAGTCTGCATTGCACTTTGGCGCCGGCTGGGATAAGCAGTTGCACAAAGGGGAAAACATTAAGCAATGATATTAAATTCAATTAGGTAAAACAGTTGAAAATATATTTTAAAACGGGTTTTCTTTAAAATATACATTTTAGTAAAAATTGTTGTCCAATATAATACGATTTTCTTCATTTTTCTTTGTTTTTGGTTGAAAGTGTTCTCGGTTGAGTTATTCTTGTTACGCTCTTTTAAAAACTGACCAAATATTCAGGTAAATTTATTCATTTTGCGTGTAAATAAAAGCTTTTATTACACAGCCATAGAGAGTACTTGTACCTTGTTAATCTTAAAATGCTGAACACGAATCTGAAGTCCGTTTTGCACCATCACGTCAGGTTAATTTTCTGTGCTATTTTCAGGCAGACATTTCTGGTTTAATAAAATCAAGGAACCAAGAATAAGTTAATAAATAAAAATATATAAAAATCCCTCAAAAACTATAAGTTGCTATACATTTTTACATAATTTCAATCGCAGTTTTCCCCAGTGATAGTTGCTCCGAAAGGCGATAAAGCCGGCGCCCCGGGTAGCAGGTTCCGATTTAAGCGAATGAGTGTGGGGGGTTGCGATTAAAACCCGATCGTGTTTGCTAATGCTAAACAACATAGTGCCATAGTGTCATTGGCAATTATCTGGGGCAAAAAAAAAATGACTATGCTATTCGCTCTTCATGTGTGCACTTCCGCATAGCTGCCTCTAATTTCATTTTCAATTAAAAACACTGCCATTTCTGCGGCAGATGCAACACTCGCTAAAGTTAATTAACTATTCAACTATGTGTGGTTTTCTTTTCTTCTACATTTTTTCTTTTGCTGCTTCGTGGACCAAATGAAACGCTGACTGATTGCGCTTTTTGATGATGAGCAATCAAAGCGCGACGAAGATGATGGGGCGGAGTGTTAATTAAAACCCAAACTAGAAACAGTTACAAAACGAAAAGCGGTTTTCTGGCTTTATTATTATTATAACTACTACTACTTCTTAGCTGCCAAGTCATGCAAGTTCAAGTTTGTTGTTTGCTTGTTTTTGTGGCTGATTTTCATTCATTTTCTGTCGGTTTTCCCTCCGTTTTTCATGGTAAATGCTTGAGCAGACGGAGCACGTGCTTCTAAATGGAGCACATCGCGGGGTTTTATGCTTGCAACGATGATGATGAATCAACACAATTGCTCACTGAGAGCTACCGATCCCGTTTTCTGTGGCAAAAATGCATCTGATGTGGAGTTCAAGTTCTCTTCCAACACCTACGCTGTGTCTTTTGTCTTCTTTGGGTTGTGTCATAGACAGGATGCTGCTGTTGAAGATGAAATGCAAGTGACATTGAGATATTTAAGAAAAGGCATACAAAAGGAAGTTCTTGGGGATTGAAAAAATATTTAAATACCCTCAAAAATGCGGTTTCGGGTTTTTTGCTTAAAATATATTTAGAAAAAAGTAGAAAAAGATTTAATCAATTTTTTAATCTCAAACAATGCCACACAATATTTCTATAAAACCCCAATTTGATTCTGGTTCTTCTGCACCTCTGAGTCACTCTCTTTTAATGCTAAATATTTGCATAATTGTTAAGTAATATTCTGTGTGTTTTATGCCTTTGCCAAAATCATAATACCCCCCGCCAGGGCAATAAACAAAAATGAGCGCTACCTAAAGCGACACTTGGCCATATGCGAAGAAAACTCACTCACAAAGTATTCCTCTCCTTGAAAAATCTCAGTCTGCAATCTCGCTGGAATAGCATGCGATGCTAGTAAACAAGAGTGCGCCCACACAGGCCACGTTTATTTCAAAACCATATACTCAGCCAAAAGGAGAACAGACCAGACCAGACCAGGCCAGGACAGAGCAGAACAGTCCGTTTCCGTTGCATGACCGTGGTGGCTTCTAGAGTCCTTAGAGAGTCGCTGGCGTAAACGAAACAATGCCGCTGAATGAAATGGGAAGGCACTGAGGGAAATATTAGAGTTTTAGGATTTTAAAAACAAAAATTAGATGGAGATAAGGGTTACCCACAAGCACATATATTTTAAATAATATATGGTGTTTAATTCATATTAAAAAAAGACGTTTTCTTCGTCCTATTAATGGAGGCTTCTTGTAAAATCCGATAAATAATTTTTTTCTCATTTAAATTTCACTTTTTGTGAAAGAAATTCCCTCCACTGCCCTACATTAAGTTCTTGTATTATTTTCCCCTCAGTGTAGACCAGCAGGAGCGAGGCCAAGTCAACGACAGCTGCCCTCATCCCCTTAAATTTTTTCACAAAACTCCCCCATTGCATTTTGTTTACTTGTTTGCACGCGTTAAACATTCTCGGATGCTCCAAGTGCAGCAGCAGCCAAGGACATGAGATCTTGACTTACAGACAGGTGTAAATTATGTAGAGTGAAAAGAAATGCCTGCACACAGAACAGAGGCTTTGTATGAAAAAACAAAAGCAAAACATCACAGATGCAGAGGCAGGCTGCAGACAGTTGCATTCATATTATTATTATCATCTTTTTTATGTGCCAAAGCATTCAAGGCAGAAACAAGGAAACATAGGGGGCTTCTGTCTAAACACTAAGGAAAATGTTTTGGATTAAAAATAAAACTTTAAAAAATTTAAAGCCTATAATGGAAAATATATTAAATATAAATTTGTGAAATATTGATGAGGATTGGGAACATTTAAACATACAAAAAATATTAATATAAATATAAGGAAACAGAGATAACTAATTATATTCCATTAACATACATATAATTTGAAAGGTTTTTACTTCGATATTTTTTGAATTATAATAGCAAATATATATCAGTTTTATAAATCTAGTCCTTCACCTCTGCTTACCCTTAGTTCAAGTGTCTTAATCTACTCCTTATGCATTTGTTAAATACTTTTTCCAAGTGTAATAGGCACTGCATATTTGTGCCTTCCGTCTGAGTGTGTTTGTTGATATGTGCGCAGCGATTTAATTATAAACACACAACACGTGCTTGGTCCATTACATTATGAGGAAAGGTGTGCAAACTGAAAATAACCGCACTGAACACTCAACACTTTCCGACTTTATACACACTGAGCTTGAACTTCGCAGTCCACTGAGCTGTGCGTAACTCATGTGTGTGTGTCTTTTAATAGCGGAGTTTCAGGTCGAATCGGAGGCGGGGCTCCTGGCTATATTTAATTCTTTCTAATGTATGCCAATATGGCATTAATCTCTTAGACACGCAACAAACACCGAGTGGGGGCTATATAATTATGTTGCGCAGCGTTGTTTGGTCAGAAAGATGAAGAGAAGCTATAATTAAATCAGCTAACATAGTGTTGGCTTTCAGAGGAAAGTTTAATAAATTATGCAATACAAATTAAGCAAAGAGAATAGGAAACTTTAGTTGGTAAACACTAATCACTAAATTGAACCTTTATTCTTACCAATAAATGTTTTGACAACTTAATTATTTAACTAATAAATCACAAATATTTCTGATAAAGGAGTGTGTCTCTGAATTCGTACTCGGGAATTTAAGGTAGACTTTTTAGCGCTTAAAACCTAACTTAAGTTTAAGAAAATAAAATAAGCTTTAAAATCACTTTCCAATCTTGAATAAAAGTCCATAAAAATTGCAATACATTTCCTCTTTCTTTAATAATCTCCACACAGCTTTGCTGTTGGCAAAACTTTGCCAATTATCCCAGGTTCGCGATACCAATCGGCAAACAAAAATATTTACTGTATTATTAGCCACTTAAAATGTATTAGAAAAAATGCCAAAAGACCTCAATTGAAATAATCAACGCCATTTGCTGATTGCACGGCGGCTCATGGATGTACATTCGTTATGGTTATGATGGGGCTTCTCTCTGAATCGAAATGAACTCTTCACGTCGTCACATGCAATGACCGTTCGTTAGCTCCAGTTTCCCGATTGCCAGCTGCTGCCGTCTGCCATTTGCCGTGTGCATGTTTTCCTTTTCTTTATTTAAGTTTAGTTTTATTTCTCCTTATTTTTTTGTAGATCATAAACCATCGATAAAAATCGCTGCGCCGGTCCGGTCGGTCAATGCACGCGGTCGGTATTGTTGCATGTGCCGCTGAAATAACGGCGGCGCAGAAAACGCTGAAAAGCTAGCAGCCGCCCCTCACAGTTCGCTGATTGTAATAAAACAAATGCTTGAAATGTGGTCAGCAGGAGTAGTTTTCCACAGACCCGTAAAAAAGCTAAAACACCAGAAAAAAGAGTGCACTTGGGGAAAAGGAGTTAAAAAGGATTAGGGTAATTGTTTATCGAGCTTGGATTTAATTTTAATTTTATCTTAATAAATATTTAGTTTAAGAAAAAATCTCTCCTTAGCTTTCTTAATAATTATGTATAGCCCTGTTTTTCTTTTTATTTATTTGGGAAAGTTCATATTTGATTTATTGTTTAAAATATAATTTTATCGGTATTTAAAAGTGTAGAAATCGACTTTTTTTATCTAGAATTAAGTTCTATCGATAAACTGTAATACTAGGATATAGAAACTAGAGTTTAACGTGAGAGTTAGGCTTAGCCGGAGATTAAGAAATTGGGCCCTGAAAGGGGTTTAAACTTAATTAAATGTATGTAATTAATAAGGTCTATTCTTACATTTAAGATGAAAATATCATATATTCGCTCTGTTCTTTTTTACAAGTGTACCATGTCGAAAAGCCTATGATTTTCGAGTGTACAAATCGTTAAATGTTCGCATGCCAAACTCACATTTACTCCAGTTTTCCATTCAAATGTATATTGACTAACGCTTTTTCTAATCCCATTCCCGGGTAATCTTTTTCAGGGTGCCGGCAAGGAAATCCGAGAAGCCATCGCCGATCCCTCGCCCGAGGTGACGGGCAAGGCCTGGGCGGCGGTCCTGCCGCTGGTCAATAAGCTGAAGCGCTGCTACGAGCACTCCATGGAGCTGGACAAGATCGTGCCGAAGCTGCTGGGCCAGCTGGTGGGCGGCAAGCTCAATCCGACACAACACCTGGAGACGCAGCAGGCGCTGGTCAAGCAGCTGGCCGAGATCTTGGAGTTTGTGCTGAAGTTCGATGAGTACAAGGTGAGTGAGTTTCGATACGCCTTTTTGTCTTGGCTGTGTTGTGCGTGTGTTACAAGCTCGAGACCATATTTGGCGGTAGCAACGCCTACAACAGTTGGGGTTTAACCCATTAGTTAGCAGTGGGGGGAAAAAATAGCTCTGAGTTGGGTTTGTACATTTTCAAAAAGTTACTATAGGAGAAAATACTACTTTGGAATATAAACTAAATTTATTATGACCTCAAAATGGATCCATTGTTGGCTCTGTTTTTTATTAGGTGGCTTTTTCAGTTGCTAGTCAAATACTCCATTTAAAATCATAACTCAAACAATGCTTAATCGATGATTAATATAACAAGAAGATGAGTAATGCCTGACGATTTTTTTGCATTTGAATTTTTTGTGCTCACTTTAGAGTTGGCTCCAGGTTGTCTTCAAATTTTTCTTTATAGTTTATTGAGTCATATTCATTCATTTTATTTAAAATAAATAGAAAATATTGATCTGTTAAGAAGAAAACATTGCTAAGTGTTAAACTCAATTTTCTGAATATTTAAGAGGCCTACCTTCCAGAAACCTGATTTGTAGTATTTTATTTACAATATTTTTCGTGCTATTTATTTCTCTAAAGTGGTTAAAACGTTGCCAAATTCATATTAAACTTATTATTATGCAAATTTAAGAGGCCCACCTACTAAAACTCATATTATTAGCATTTTATTTACAATTTTTGTCCGTGTTATTTATTTACAAACCTCACTTAATGGGTTAAATATGCCGTCTTCTTCACTATACCGCCTGCTTGTCTGTTTGTTTACCTTATGTGGGCGCTGTTGACAGTCCATCCGATCCAAAGCAATAACCAAAAGGCGAGTCAAACGAAGCCAAACCAAGTCCCACTTGCTGCCAACTCATTGCGCGCGTGGTTGCATTTTTAATTGACTTCTATATTATTTTTTTTTTCTGTTGCCCTCTGTCTGGGCTAACTGAAGACTAACTTGGCCAAGACGAGCGCGTGCTGCGGCTCATTGATGAAAAATCTTTCGGCCTGTGCATGTGCGTGCCACAGTGGAGCATCCGACATCGGACATCGGTCATGGCACAAGAAACACTTACGCACACGCAAGCCCCAACAAGCGATGGCCGGATGAAGTTGTAAAAAGCATAAAGATATAGCTGTGGGAATACAGACGAGGTTATATTAGTAGGAAAGCTATTTATTATAGGGAAATTATGGAAATAGTTGGTTTACATTTCTAGGAATAATTTAAGCAGGAATTTTACATGGAATTTTTATAGTTTAATTGTTAAAGGGAGTAAATATTTATTTATACATTTTAAGCATAAATGTTTACCTTAACATTTATTTATTTCAGTAGCAAATATTTGCTAGTATCAATACCTCCGGCCAAATTTGGAGTAATTTTTATGGATATAGGGCCTTAAATGTGGAAAGGAATTAATCTTTCGTGGTTTACGACCTGTCGCGACAGTTGGTTTTGCCATTTCGATTTAACAAACAGAAATCGATTCGTTTTAATGGCAAATCTCTGTGAGTGGAGAATTTCCCAAGGCTCGCTTCCGGTTGGGCGAAACTTTCATCAAATCAGTAGGACAGGGACATGAAGTTGGGGGATCTAGGACAGTCTGGAGGGGATAAGGATATGGCATAGTCATCGCCATCGTCGTCGGCTTCCATTCTCTGATGTCTGATGTCTGCCCCCCAAGACGATGATGATGATGTTGATGTTAAATGCTCTAAACTGCACGTTCATTGTGTGCTCAAAGTGTCAGCTGCCTGGCGGGGCTCACAGATACATATACTTCTATACAGATATAGATATATCTATGTTTTCCTGTAAAACTTATGTGTGTATATAGCTCAGACGTGCTTCCTTCTAACTAACAGCTACTTCCGTTCCGTTCCATTGTCTCTGCGCTTTTGTTGTCCGCCGGAAAGTATGCTGCATGCAATTTATTGACTTTGCTTGTAACTGGCTTCGTTTTAACGACAACTTCTTATTGGGCTAAAAAATAGAGGAACAACAAATCTTCGAAGCCAAGTCGAGAGGCACTTGTTGTGTGTTGAAGGAAGTATTAAAAAATTACACCGTTTTAGCTAAGGGATTGGGTGTGAAGGGAATTAAATTTACTAAGGAAGCTATAGGTAAACAGAATAATATTAGTATTTTCCTTTTATTAATCATTTATAAGAGCTTCAAATAAATATAAATATTAGTTACATTTTTATGATGTAGTTCCAACATTTCCTAATTACTGAATGAAGCCAATTCTTCTAAGATGTACTGTATTTACATGGAAGGAAGTCTTTCCTCTACAGCTGCCTCTATCTCTTATCGACTGCAATTGATCTGCCCGAGAAAATACGTAAAGAAAATTATTTTCTTGGCATTAAACCAAATGGCTCTTGAGGGGATTTATTCAATTTTTGGCTTCTCTACAGGGTAACATTTTTTGGGGAGGCCTCCTCTCTCTTACTTCTCATCGAAATCTTCACCGACATCGTACACCGGCTGCAGGCGTCTTGGATATTTACGCAGATAATTGGCAAAATGCTGTGCATATTTGGCCTGCAAATCACGATGCCTCCAAGGCTGGGCGGGTTCATAGTAGTTGCCACTGTTGCTGTAAATATTTTGATAGTCATTTGTGGCCAGAGAACGACTGCCGCCTATTTGGACCACTTGCTCTTCATCGCGGCGGGAGTCGCTGGATTGCAATTCCGTCTGGGAACGGTGAGGATATGACTGGGGATAGGATTGCTGAAAGGTTGGTGTTGTTGGCGTAGTTTCCTGATCTTGGTAGTAAAAATAGCCAGGCACATTGTTATAATTGTGATTGGGGGCACGAGTTGGAGGTTGTAGCTCCTCTCTCCTGGAATTAGGATCTTCTTGGGGTCTCCACTGTGGTTGATAGGCGGGCAGCTGCTCCTCTCTTCTCCAAGTTGGATAGGGTGTTCTCAGAGATTCCGCTGCATAATAAACATTTAAATTTGGATACTGCTGCTGCTGCTGTTCCTGGGCACTATACTGATTATCATTGACCACAATCGGGGAACCAGACCATATAGATTGCACTCCTGGGATTGCATAAGCAGCAGCCCCACCGTAAGCTGACGCATATTGAGCTCTCCCGCAAACTGCATCGATCACCGTCATCACTCCCAGCAATGCAAATAGCTAAAAATAATAATTAAAAAAGATTAATCATCTCGGGTGTCGATTACTATATATAATATAGAGATGAGGGTGGCGGAGCACTCACCAAGCTGACGATCCGTCCTGTTTGGGGCTCCATTTCAGACTGTTCAGAACGATTTATGCTAATAACGTATTTATATGGGGTTTCGCAACGGAGACTCTCGATATCTCGACTCAAGTCGACACTACTATATAGTACACCTGGGCCAGTGCATGATTTTTCTGTCAAGGTGAGTGGATGAGCAACATACTCTACCTCTACTACCTGACTCAAAAAATTCGCGGCGGAATCTCTGAAGTTATTTTCTCACGCACGTTCCCGATGCAGCCCTGACAGTTTAATTTTGTTTGGTTTTGGGCCTGGCCCGGACAACTTGCAACAGTTAACTGCCAAGAGGCAAACAGGCACCAGAGGCAGCCGGCAGCAGGCAGCAGGCAAATTGCGGTGTCACGTACCGCGTAATTAGTAATTAGATTTTGAAGCCAACCGTAATTAGAGGCTAACAAGAGCGAGTGTTGAGAAGCCACTGAATGGGTGTAAGCGTTAACTGACAATACTTGGCTGATGTGTCGTGGCTGTAACGTAAGCAAGCTACTTGCTATGGAGTTAATTTAATAAATAATACTTAAGGGGAATATTGATTACATAGGGGTGTACATGGATGATGTGTTTTAAACGAAGGGTATTTGCTTTGTAGTGTCCTTAATATTTTACCGAGTTAAAAACTTTTCTTATAAGTTATTTATACAAAGAAAATTAATTTTTTCTTCAAATATTAATTACCTAGGGGGGGGATTTGAAAAAAATTTATTATATTATGTGACTGTAGGTAAAGCTAATACTACAATGTTTTGAAACTTCCTTACAGATTACCTCAGTAAATAAAATGCTTTTCTTTGTCTTTAAATATTGATTACATAGGGAGGGAGTTAAAAATAGGTCATATATGATGTGGTTTTCAGGAAATAATACTACTTATTTTATGATATTTTATTAAAATTTAAATTGCTTGTTCGAAAAAATTAAATTTGTTCTTGATATATTAATAACATAGGGAGGGGTGTTGAAAATTGACAATATGTGGTGATGAAATAGAAGCCTCGTACATATTGATTTTTGCAAGATATTTGCCCTATTTAAATAATAATTAACTAATAAATAATAATAAAATAATGATTTTATTTCAAAATAGTTTCTTTGTTCGTAGAATAAGTTGTAGTCATAATTTTGTTCTTTACAAATGGTAGATAAATGTTATGGGAATTTAAAAAAATTATCTCTATTAAAAGGTAATTTTCAGTTGGAAAATTAATTTGATTTTAAATTTCGTTGCATTGTAAATTTGGACGCATGTGAAGTATAAAGAAGGCTCCGTCGCGTGGCACAGGAAGTTGGCTCAGGAATTCCCCACCGTCATATGAATCATGGAATAGTTGGTTTAGATAGGAGTTCGTTTCCCTCTGGTTGGCCAGGGTCATGTCATTGCACAAAGTGTCGGTGGTTAGGGACTAAAAGTAGAATAATTTATAAGGTTATTTTGGATTAGGAAAAACTCTTGCTGGGAACAGGAAAAAATGTTTAAATTTAAAAGTTGAAGAATTTAAGGAACTATCATCTACAAAAAGTTAGTGGAATACTTCTTAATTTTTTGTTAATTAAATAGCTTACCATTTTCTCCCTTATTGTTTCCAAATCCTCAGAAGTTGGGGGTAGATTGAATGGCTCCTTCTTGAAGATATTTTCGTTGCGGCACTTGACGAGATGAGCTGTAATGATATTCCTTGCCCTGGCCTCGTCTTCATCTTGAACCGGAGAACGAAGACGGTTCATCCACATGGTGGCCATCATCTTGGAGCGAAAGTCCAGGTCACCAATATGGTTCTGCAGATTCTCAATGTCTCGCTGAAAGTCTTCGTTGGTTCCGGCCGAATTGGCCGGAGAATTTCCTGGCTTGGGTTCTTGCAAGAGAGATACTTTGGATACGCTTGGCTCGACCGCTTCGTACTTCGACCGGTCCTGGTTCTTCTGCCGGTCCAGGTTCCTTTGCCGCTCCATGTTCCTGGCTCGGTCTAGTTCCCTCTTTCGCTCTATTTCCCTTTGGCGTACGCGTTCCCTTTCTTTTAGCCTGGCCTGCTGGCGTATCTTTACTGCCTTCTGCTTTTCCAGTTGTAACTTTTGTTCGCGTTCCAGCCTCTGGAGTTCCGCCATTTCTTCCTCTTTGCGGAGGGTTTCCAGATCGGTTTTGTGATCCTTGTGCCCATCGTTCGGTTTAATGGACAAGCCATCGAGCGTACCAAAGCTTCTGCTTCTCCTCATGTCGATTTCGCTGGGATTAGTGGGAATTAAAAAGCCATAAAGTGGCTAGGAACTTTAAATAAATTTTTACTTTACCCATAATCGGATTCTCGTTTTGGGGATTTTTTAAAAATTCCCATAAATCCTTTGTTTTTGTTACTCATTCGGACGGATGTTTGGAACTGCAGGGAATGAAATATTTTGAAACTATTCTCCTGGCATGAGTGATTAATTCATTTGGAGACTATTTAAAAAGGAAGTCTTCCAATGCACTATCTCTCTCTAGATCTTTCTTTCACGCTTTGCCTGCAATGTACAAGCAATAGCGAACGAAAGAGTTTCTATGTAGGTACACCAAGGGCCAATCTTTCTTGCTCTCTCTTCCACGCATTTTCCTGCAATGTACAAGCAATAGGAAACGAGAGAGTTTAATTTAAACTGCACCAAGACTGTCTCTCTCCCTCTCTGGCTTTCTCTTCCACGCATTGCCTGCAATGTACAAGCCATAGTAAACGAGATTATTCATTTTTAACTGCACTCTGAGAGAGCTTCGTGTTTTTTCTCTACGATTAAAATTTATAGAATCTCAAGAGAAACTAAAAACTGCTCTCTTAAGTTAATTTTATTAAGATAAAATCTTTAATAATAAAATAAACTAATACCTTTCCTTATTTTCTATATCTTTCTCTTCCTCCCTAGATGAAAACCCCCGCCATACAGAATGACTTTAGCTACTACAGACGCATCGTCAGTCGGCAGCGTGTGGACTCCACAGAGAACATGCTGGTCAGCACGGAGTTGGCCAACCGAATGTCCCTCTTCTATGCCCATGCCACGCCCATGCTCAAGGTGCTGAGCGAGGCCACATCGAAGTTTGTCAACGATAATGCGGACGATGTCCAGAATACGACGGAAACGTTAGGAACCATGGCCAAAGTGTGCCTCAGAATGCTGGAGAATCCGTGAGTTTATTTTGTAATTTATATTAAAAACTCCTTTGATTAATTTCTTAAATATTTTCCAGAAAACTCCTGCAACAGATCGAACGGGAGGACACGAAAATGCTGGTGCTGCGCGTAATGGTGGGCCTGGTGATCCTCTACGACCATGTCCACCCAGAAGGAGCCTTCGTGCGCGGCGCCCATGTGGATGTGAAGGGATGTGTGCGCCTGCTGCAGGCGCAGCCAGCCATCAAGGCGGAGCCGCTGCTCAATGCCCTGCGATACACGACGAAGCACCTGAACGGGGAGAACACGCCGAAGAACATACAGCGCCTGCTGGCCGCATAGGAGTGGAGAGGATTAACGTTAATTTCTATGTGTATTGCGTATCGATTTAAAATGGTTTTACTTTATTTATGTAATTAGTAGGCTTCTTGTATTATTTGTAAAAATTGTAAGCGAGCGAGCGAGCGAGTGCAGGAGGATTAGGAGGAGGCAGAGCCCGGCAGGCAGCCTGTAGTTTTACGTTTTAACCCCGTGTGCATTTCCAGCATTTGTTTTAAAGTAACGCCGACGTCGTAAGTGGAACGCATATATCAGCAGCAACAATATTTAGTTGATAATCTAGCCCTAATGTTAAGTAATGAAAGAAGGGAACCTAAATTAACCTAAAAAACCAATTAGCGCAAAGTTTAAACTGATGTGGAGATGTGAGAGATAAATCCTAAATTTTCACTAAAGCAGAGAGATTATAAATATAAAAGAAGGAACATTTTTAAATCAAATCTAGAGTATTTTTTTGTACAAGGGAAGCTAGAACAAGGGTATTAAGATCTGACTAATGCCTAAATTAAACGAATTGTACGAACTAAAATGCCTAAAAAACTACACACCCTACACACACACACACAGCAGAAAGCGGATGCATTTATATATATATTTCCACGCCGTCAACTTTGATAAACGTATTTAATAATAAACAAATCTACAACAAAATAAACTTGAGCTGCGCAATAATAATATTTTTAAGATTTACAAATAGTAATAAAGGATTGACATAAAAAGGCAAAACTTAACGCATACAATTTGTACCAAAAAAAAAACAAAAACATAAACAAAAACAAAATAATAATGAGAGAATCACACAAACTAAATAAAGATTTATATATGCGATAAGGAAAGCGAGAAGAAACGGATGATGATAAAAAAAAACTATATAGAGAATGCTGAATCAAAATAAATATCACGCAAAATCAATCAGATGAATGTTTTGTCTTTATTTTGGGGGATTTAAATATTATTTTACATCAGGGGTGCTACAATTTGCCTTAAGGCAGTGCATATACCAACACAAATAAAAGAAATCATATGCACACTTGTAAGAAACCTCTTGCGGTATTTCAAGATGTACACTTAGAGAAAGGCACTTGCCAATTCATCGCTCAATTTACCAATTTACCCCAAAGAATGCCCATGAATCAATCACAAAGAAGAAAAGGATGTTCAGTGTAGAAACAAGAAGAGCTGCGAGAAAAAAAACTCTATTATATTGTTGTTGGCGAGCTCGGTCTTATCAGTATAGGACGGCGACACAAAGAGGAATGTGCAAAATTGTTTGTGTATACCGCCGTGGGATCGGAAACCTTACCTGTGGGTTAGGCTCACACAAAGCCTATGCTGTGGGATTTTACAAAAACAAATGAGACGCGTGGGCATAGGCTTACATTATTTAATTCAAGTTTATTTATGTGGATAAAAATGGTCAATTATTGCGACTTTTAGGTGTTAAAAAGGAGATTTCCCTATTTTTGATACAGACTTCTTTATTCATATTTTGTGATAGTAAAAAAGTGTTCCACTTAAATGCAAAAGCTGTCCAGAGAGCACCTTTAAATAATACTTCTTATATTTTTTTGTTGGTAGTTTTTAATGAAAGAGTAACTAAGGGCAATCAATAACAATTTAAAGCAGGGACGGGCACTTGATGTCAAGCTGGGAGTATAAACCATCCTGGAAGGCATGAGTCAAATAACAAATAATTTATCAATTATAATGTATCAATGATCGGCTTTATAAGATCTAAAATCTAACCGAAAAATCCCTCTAAATATGAAATTTAAAAACCATTTCGAGTACATTTTTCAATATTGCTTCTTTATTTAATTTTCAAGGCGTTTCTGAAGTCGTAACAAGTTGGTAGGAGGCACGCCTTCCCGCCGCAGAGCCCCTAGCCGCAGCAGCCAGCCTCACCCTTGGGGGGCACCTGCTCGTCAGTGGCGAAGCGAACGCTGCGTACTACATGATGGTGATGGGGACTGGGGGGAGCGTCTTCCTTGGGGGTATCGTTGGCTTGAGCTGAAAGAGAACGGAGAACCTGTTAAAATGAGCTGGTTCCGTAGGATTATCCTTGTGGATCCTTGCCAGAGCCCATGAAGAAGGCGATGCTCAGGAGGAGAGTGCACAGGAGTAGGAACTTCATGTTTAGGGCTGTCTTGTTGTACAGATTGCGGGAAACTGATGCCTTGGAACTAACCAGGCGCTGTTTTTATAGGAAAATCAGCTACCGAAAATTGGCAGAAAAAAACACTTGTCGTTGCACAATCCAGCGACAGCTCATTAGCTATAAGTAATTGATATTGAAATGTGTGTAGCTTGTTGTATTTGGCAGCGATGGGTAACGCCATAACGAAACACTATAAAGCTTAACAATAGGTTTTCAACTTTTCACTTTTCTCTTTTTTTTTGTACATTGGAGCTTCTATAATTAAACAAAAGATGGAAATCAGGGAAACAAACTGGAGGGGTTCTTGTTCGAATTACGTTTTTAAAAACTAGGGTGTCCAAGGGTCAACATAATAAAGTAGGTCAAGGGGAGGTCAAGGGCAAGGTGCGGAAAGAAATTAGGAGACTAATTAAGCATTAACTAAATTGATTGTCCTGGAAGTGCCTGCGCGGCTCATGTGCTGTTATTGTTGCTCTGCCGCGGCTTCAATATCAGCTTCCCCGTATCATCACAGCTCATATTAAAGTCACCGAGCACCGTTCGCGTTCGTGACGTGATTATCTGCGGCGCTATCACCAGTTTCTGGATGCCCAGGATGAAGAGGACGACTGCAAGGTAGAGGAAAAGAAGTGTTAGAAGGGTTTGAACAAGGTATGAGTCATTAGTGAAAGTTTACATGTACTAGACTCCACATAAATCTTTATAACAATGATTTAGAGCTTATTGTAATAAAAATATACTTAATAAATAACTCTGCATTGAAATGTAAACAATTTAGTTGACTTGCCAGATAATAAACAATAAACTTATGTAAAACTAACCAAAACAAGTAATCGTAGTGCTTCTAATCAGTACTCAATACAATGGACTCCAAGATAAGCTTGTTTAAGGAACAATATAAAAGAACAGTCATTATTAGGTTTGCAAAAATGAGATATGAACCAATTAATACTCTTTAATGGAAAAAGTAGATATTTGACGAATTTAAACCTTAATTTAATTGAATCTAAACCACTTTAAACCATTTTCTATAGAATTAAACATACAAGTAGCTTAAAAACAACCTTAGAACCAGTTTTTCAAGGTCCGGTTAAGTTTATCTCTCACTATTACGAGGTAAATATGAGATAAAGTTCGAAAAAGGTAATATTTTACATATTTTAACCCTACTTTCATTGAAATTATGATTTATTTTCTAAAGGAATTATAGATAGACATAGCTTAAAGCCCAGTGTCCGGTTAACGTTAACTTTTACCACCGAGTTTACCATTTGTCAGTGTGCCCATTCAACAAATTTTAACTTTAACTTCCGCTTAGTGTGAGAAATTCTATTCTGACACCCTCAATCGATTTTAATCTCACACATTTTAAGCGAAATCAAAAACCAGAACAAAGTCTACCCGTACTAAATAATATAAAGAAAGAACTCTGCCGTAATCTTACTCAGCGTCAGGGTGGCCACTGTAAAGATGGGATGAATGAAGAGCGACTCCGTCAGCGGGACAATGGTAGTGCGCGGATCCCGGAGCCAGTACCACGCACTTATGGCCGTGCACATGGACATGGCGGAGAGGACAACTGCAAGAAGTTCTACGTTGTTACTACGGGCCGGACTGCTCCCGCCTTTCCAGAGTGGGTTTTGTACTTACTGCGCCAGCGGAACGTCGATGGCCGGTACGAGGAAACCACTTCGGTGAGGCGCCGCTCGAAGGCCTTGAGATCTGCAACAAATAAAAACAATCCCAGTTATAGTTGGTAAACATAGTCAGTCCGGGCGGCAATCGGTGCCGAGCGGTGTGGGTTTTTTTTGGACTTCACCGATTGACTTGCCTTCGCAAGCGGATGGTTCCATTGCAGCAATTTCCTCGATGCTCGTGGCCGCCTTGATGTTTTTAAATTTGTCCAGCTTATATATTTTTGCGAAATTTCCGAGATTTTGATTGGATTCTCATATTTTTTCTTTTCTTCTATGTTTTTGATGATATTCCCCGTTAGCCAGCACTGCGGCAGGTGGCGTTGATCAACACTAAGAGGGCAAGGGCGCCGGATGGGGGTTTCACTCTGGGTTGGAATTGTGGAATCTGGTTTATATTTCATTTATTTTAATTTTTGTCATTATATAAAATGTCTTAATTTTCCAAAAAACTACTATACATAATTTTGTTTTCATGCTAACTCTAAACTTTATGTAAAATTTAGAATAGAAAAGGTTACGGATTTCTGTGGGACCCAAAATATTATAATTTCCCTACGCCCATGCCGTAAGGTATTTCTCTGCCGGCCCAACGGTCACACTGACGCAGCTGGTTGCGAAAAAAGGCGGAAAATTCGTGGAAACTGTCTTCAAACTGTTTATTTTGCATAAATAAAACATAGTTATAGTGCTTAAAGGCTGCCATGAACACCACAAAAGTGCCGCCCGAGTGGAAGAGGCGTGTCAAGTCGGAGTACATCAAAATCAGGCAGCAGAAGCGCCACAAGCGGGCGGACGAGATCAAGGAGGCGTGGATAAAGAACTGGTAAGAGCGGGAAAGAGAAGGTGGCTGTCTGGAAGCCCTAAAAAGTGTCTAGACATAAAGGATCTTGGTAAAAATCGAATTTCCTGCACTCCCATAGGGATGAACACAATCACAATGTGCAGGACCTGTACTGCGAGTCGAAGGTTTGGCAGGCGAAGCCCTACGACCCGCCACATGTTGACTGCGTCAAGCGGGCCGAGGTGACCAGCTACAATGGCATACCCAGTGGCCCGCAGCGGATTCCCATCTGCGTGATCAACGCCGTCACACCCATTCCGACCATGTACACGTGGGCGCCCACTCAACAGAACTTCATGGTCGAGGACGAGACAGTGCTGCACAATATTCCCTACATGGGCGACGAGGTGCTCGACAAGGATGGCAAGTTCATCGAGGAGCTCATCAAGAACTACGACGGCAAGGTGCACGGCGACAAGGATCCCTCGTTTATGGACGATGCCATTTTCGTGGAGCTGGTACAAGCCCTGATGCGTTCCTACAGCAAGGAGCTTGAAGAAGCCACCAGTCCCGGCGGCTCTGTCAAGTCGGAGACTCTGGTGAAGATCAAGAAAGGCGATGAAGAGGATGTGGAAGTTGAGGTGGGGGTGGAGGACAAGAAAGATGCGATCAANGAGGTGGAGGTGGAGGACAAGAAAGATGTGCCCAAGAAAGAGGAGAAAAAGGAGCAGCCAGAGGAGGAGCCCGAAAAGAAGGAAAAGGAGGAAAAGAAAGAAGGCGAGGAAAGCTCAGATTCGGAGGATGAGGAGGAAGTCAAGGACAAGCTGCCCTTCCCAGCTCCCATTATATTCCAGGCCATCAGCGCCAACTTTCCGGATAAGGGAACAGCACAGGAGCTGAAGGAGAAGTAAGACTACTTAATTATTCTAGAAAGAAAACCCAGCATATTCCCAATTCCTTACAGATACATTGAGCTCACCGAGCACCAGGATCCCGAGCGTCCCCAGGAGTGCACACCCAACATCGATGGCACCAAGGCCGAGAGCGTCTCCCGGGAGCGGACCATGCACTCCTTCCACACCCTGTTCTGCCGGCGATGCTTCAAATACGATTGCTTCCTGCACCGTAAGTTGAATTTAAATGGGAACCTGAAACCTCCAGCCTGGGCTTACCTAATGACTTTACGTTTTGTTTTTGCTTTTCTTTTCTTTGTTTCGGAAAAAAACCCACATATATACTCTTTATACATTCTTATACCCGAACAAACCGAAATTCGAAAATTGTTTGTATTGAATTAATTGCAATTTAGGTCACCATGTGCAGGGTGAGTCGTTGTTGTAGTTGTTGTTTCTCGATAACCACACGCACACACTCTCATGCCGTTTAGAGCCATTGCCAAGCCACCGCCTTCGCCTTCGCCTTCGCCCCCACATCCTCATCTCGCTGTCTATGAATATATAATAATATATACGCATCATCTCTGTGGATAATTAATTGGCTATGTTTGTTGTCATGTGTCTAAATTGATATCTTTCGGTGTTGCTCACCTCCTCACCACTCATTCCTTGTGGCTTTGCCTGGACCTCATTTCTCTCTCTCTCAGAGAGCTGTAAAACTATCGACGATACTATCGATATTATCGAACGATGCTGTGCTCCGGGTTACCATCGATACAAAACGCGTTAGTGAATTTGTATACAAATTACAAGTTTTTGTCAATAAATATAATCTTAAATACTTATATATTCTTATATTAAATTAATTTGTTATCGATCGATAACTATCTATATACAAATTCTATATAGACAGTTATGTGATTGAATTTAATTGTTTTTTTTGGTTGAATACATAAAATCTTTTATAAATTATGCCATTTAAATTGGTTTGTTTAAGCAAAATAAATTTTTTAAACCCATTTTATTTTGTCGATAGTATCGATATTATCGAAAGTATCGACTGAGAGCACTATCGATGTTTTTACAGCTCTACTCTCTCTATATTTCTCAAAAAAAAGAGTAACCGATTACTATCCCCTCATGCTAACCCATAAAAGCGTTTCATGGACATCAAGTCAACTACATCAAGTTTTGTGATGTGGATTCAATGCCTCTAATCCTGCCCGCTCTCTCCACACAGGTTTGCAAGGCCATGCGGGTCCCAATCTGCAGAAGCGTCGCTATCCGGAGCTAAAGACCTTTGCCGATCCCTGCTGCAACTCCTGTTATATGTTGATTGTAAGTTGGTAGCCATATCTTATTGATATATTGATACATATCCTTGCTTTGGCCTTCAGGATGGCATGAAGGAGAAGCTGGCAGCCGACAGCAAAACCCCGCCCATTGATTCCTGCAACGAGGCCAGCTCCGAGGACAGCAACGACAGCAACAGTCAGTTCAGCAACAAGGACTTTAGCCACGAGAACAGCAAGGATAATGGCCTGACTGTCAACAGTGCAGCTGTAGCCGAAATAAACTCCATTATGGGTGAGTTTCAGACTCTTTCAAGCCTAAAATCCTCGTAATTCGAATGCCAATCCCCTCCAGCTGGCATGATGAACATCACCAGCACGCAGTGCGTGTGGACTGGCGCCGACCAGGCCCTGTTCCGTGTCCTGCACAAGGTTTACCTAAAGAACTACTGCGCCATAGCGCACAACATGCTCACCAAGACCTGCCGCCAGGTGTACGAGTTTGCCCAGAAGGAGGATGCCGAGTTTAGTTTTGAGGATCTGCGCCAGGACTTTACCCCACCACGCAAGAAGAAGAAGAAGCAACGCTTGTGGTCGCTGCACTGCCGCAAAATCCAGCTGAAGAAGGACTCGTCGTCGAATCACGTGTACAACTACACGCCCTGCGATCATGCCGGCCCGTGTGACATGAACTGCTCCTGCTACCAGACGCAGAATTTCTGCGAAAAGTTCTGCAATTGCAGCAGCGATTGCCAGAATCGCTTCCCAGGCTGCCGCTGCAAGGCGCAGTGCAACACGAAGCAGTGTCCCTGCTATCTGGCGGTGCGCGAGTGCGATCCGGATCTGTGCCAGGCCTGCGGAGCGGATCAGTTTAAGCTGCAGAAGATCACGTGCAAGAATGTGTGCGTGCAGCGGGGACTGCGTAAGGATCTTTATATCTTTACTATCCTTTATGAGAGGTAATTAATTCTTCCCCTTCCAGACAAACACCTCTTGATGGCCCCCTCGGACATTGCCGGCTGGGGCATCTTCCTCAAGGAGGGAGCCCAGAAAAACGAGTTTATTTCCGAGTACTGTGGCGAGATCATCTCCCAGGACGAGGCCGATCGCCGGGGCAAGGTGTACGACAAGTACATGTGCTCCTTCCTCTTCAACTTGAACAACGACTTTGTGGTGGATGCCACGCGCAAGGGCAACAAGATACGTTTCGCCAATCATTCCATCAATCCCAACTGCTATGCCAAGGTGATGATGGTCACCGGCGACCATCGCATTGGCATCTTTGCCAAGCGAGCCATTCAGCCGGGCGAGGAGCTCTTCTTCGACTACAGATACGGGCCCACGGAGCAGCTCAAGTTCGTGGGCATTGAGCGGGAGATGGAGATCGTCTAATATCATATTTTTAAACAAAGAGAATAAATATATATATTTTTAAACGGACTTGGCCACATTGGCTATGATGGGCTTGGGGCGGGATTTGAAGATCAGCTTCTTGGTGCAAACGGCTCGAACGGTGTACTCGGTTCTCTGGCGGCTCTTGTGCTCCTGGGCAATGGTGTGATCGAGGACGGTTCGCTCTGCTCCTTCGGTGGCATTCAGCATGCTGACATCCTGCGAGGGAGCCAGGCTGGTGTCTAGGAGTCGCTCGCCCTCGTTGGTCTTGGACTTTTCCAGCACGGCAAAGGGTTTCTCCAGCTTTTGTTCGCGACCTTGGAGGATGTGGTGGCCAATGATGAGGATCTGAGGCGGGGGGAATATTAAACAGTTGGTTAGTGTGACCAGTTGGTATAATGTTATCGATAATGATCCTAAAGAATAGAATTAAGCCAGATTTATAAGCAAAGAATATACGGTCACTTTTGGTTTGGCAAAAAGAACGATCGACACGTTTCGGCTCGAGAAAAAGGAAAAGTTATAAATATAAAAGCCATCCGCCGTTATTATTTTGAAATAAAAGCCTGGGAGTTTACATTACCTTGATTTTATTATGGATTTAGGCTTAGACTTACAGGCTGTCCATATTTGTTGTAGGAAAGATCGCCAATGAACTGATCATGCATGTCCTGGTTGGCCCTCACTTCCAGGTCTCCCTGCAGCTCTATGATGGCCCAGTCGCCTTTGCCGGCACTTTGCCTGGAAAGTAAAGTTAATTTACTTATTATAAAGGGTTTTGGTCCCCAGAAACCTGGTAAAATATAAAAAAATCTCCATTAAAAACCCAGTTTAAATTCTTTAAGAACTTTATTCACGCTTCTCTGCACATTACAAAAAAAAATGTAGCCTTAAGTGTTAGCCCCTGAACTTCTTGAACAGCGGATGCACGCTTCCAATGTTCTTCCTGCGATGCTCGTAGTAAATGGCATCATCGCCGCCCGACATGGAGCTCAGGCCGCCCGCTCGCTTGGTGGTTCCAGCACCACCTGGCCTGTAGCCCGGCTCGCCCGGCAGCTTCTCATCCTCACAATCCAAATCAGAGGCGGAGAGTACAAGCTGAAGCAGTTGGCCCTGCTCCTCCTGGGTCCCATACATCAGGTCCGAGTCCGTGTCCATGCCCTTCAGATGGGTAATAACCTTGTAGCTATAGCCCTGATTGACCAGGAAACGCTGGCGCTTGCGGGAGTAGCTCA
>VNJO01003181.1:0-18811 GCA_008042535.1 Drosophila tani | reverse complement strand
CACACACACACTCACACGCGCGCACTCGAACGCACACTCGCACGCACACAATCGCAATCACAGCGATGGGCATGCAAAGCGCTGCCATTTTATCGTTGCCTACTTTTAGGCAGCCGCCATCAAGCTGTGCCAGAAATTGGAACTCGACTCCCGACTTCCTCTTCCGCTCTGCCATTCCTGCTGCTGCTGCCTGGCTTTTATTTTTAGCAGTAGCATAATTTTTTATTGATTGGATTTCAGTGAAAATCACTTCCGGCGATAAATTTGTTATGCAGGCAGCGATTCCGTTCGGTTATGTCCCGGCTTTCTGGCCTGGCCTGGCCCTCCTTTGACTTTCCCCGAGCAAACTTTTCATGCTGGCGATGGAATACGAACAAGGATGACTGACATTTTACAGGAATACTCTGCTTTCTGCTCTCGGTGTTTTGATTTATTTTATATTATTTTGGCCCAATGTCAATCCTATATATCTGGCGACTTCTTATTCCTCGTCTTCTCGAGGGCAACTTCCGGGGTATTGCTTGTTCAGCTCGGAGAATTTGTTTGTTTGTTTGGCTTTCGTTATGCCTCTGCACTAATGGCCAATGGGGGGTTAGGGATGAATTGGCTGAAGGACATGGAAATGGCTACGAGTATTGACAAAGAAAATTTGCACACTGTTTGCCTTACATTACGACGGGGTGGAGATCATGGAGCACGTGGAGGGGGCAAGGCAAGAAAGCCTTTGGGCAAAATCAAATACAAATTACTGCAAAATGTTATCAAAAAGCTGCTGCTGCTGCTTGCGGGTAATTTAATATATCAATTGGAGCACGGTCAATGATCCCGCTCGCACTCTCACTCCCACTCCCACTCCCCATCCTCGTGATGTCCTGGCAACCAGCAAGGGGCTTTTTCAGGATGAGCATTAACCGGCGGTCGGGCGGCGTAAAATCGTGGCAAATGAACCCACTAAAGACACGTCCATAACAACAGCTGCTGACCCAAACACGTATGTGTGCTTGTGAGCCCCAAAGGCGATGGGTTTGCCTCAAGAGAACCGTGACGTCACGGCTAGCTTGCGAAGAGAGCCCCGAAGAGTGGCAAAGAGCAGGCTGTGCAGTGCGCCTGCGCTGGGCCAGGACTCGCAGGACGACTTCCGGCTAGCGCAGCGAACATATGACATCATTGAAAACAAACCCCGAGCTTTGGTAATGAAATTATGCGTTTTTCCTTTCCCTATTCTTTTTTCTCTTGCCATTTTTGTCACCGCCTTGGGACCTGTGTGTGCGTGTGTGTGAGTGTGCAAGTCCTGTCCCCTTGTCGGTGTGAATAGTTTTTGGCTTCTGCTGTGGCGCCTATTCGAGCGCTGACGTCACTGCTGCCACCGCCGCTCGCTGTGCACTCGAATGTAAAATTGGCAAATAAATAGGATTTGATATTTAAGGTCCTGCAGCAAGGAAGCCATGCGCAGACGATGGTGACATAAGACCGAGACCGAGAACGAGACCAGCAGCCAAACAAAGTCCTCGGACAAAACACTGCAGTGCTGCCATCGCTTTATGGCGGGGCATTAATTAAGCCAGAGGTGCCACAGAAATAGCTAGAGATTTTAAGCCGATTTATAAGGCGACCAAAGGTTTACTTTAGGTCCCAAATTCGTGGAATATATATTTTTCCCAGATGCCTTCCTTTGCAGCATGTTTTTGGGTACCGTTTCTGCTCATGTACAATTTCTGTGGCACCCCTGATTATACTTTAAATTAAATAAATGAAGGTACCTATTATAATAATTATTGAAAATAATGTTGAAAGGTTGAAGGTTGAAAGACAACTGAAAATAATTAGTTATAAGCAAAACTAAATACATTTGTTAAAACTCGTTTTTATCACTTAAGAGTATAGATGAAACTTAAATTCAAAAATGCATGGACAATGATTGCCAAAGATTTAAAATTCAAAAAAATTATTTCATGTTTATTAAGGTAGGTTTTTTAATTGAAAAATGAGATTTGATTAACTACAAGTAATATAGGCTTAAATTAATTCAAGTAATGAATATTTTCTAACTTACAAAAATATATTAATATATTAGATCGATGAAAATCCTTTTAGATTTTATAATATAATAAATACATCAGGGTGTAACAAAAATCTTTAGGCTCTTAAAATCACCTTAAAAGCTGCCTAAAGGTATGTACAAAAAAAAACGTGATGTACCAATTTTTTTAGCATAGTTTTAGGCACTTTTTAAAGTGATTTCACCCCCGATAATAATTTTCATACCCTGAAATAGGTTTTTTTATAGCTAGATACTAAACAGTCGAGATGACAACTCTGTCCCGGTGACCGCTGACCGTTACTCGGGTAGCCAAAGGTGGCCAAAGGTCACCGCCACAGACAATGACATTTCGCTGGCCTAATTGAATCATGGGCACGTGCAACATTTCCCGGCTTTTGCGACTTTTCAATCACTTGCGAGTCCTAAAATCCTTAAAGCAAGGGACACAAATTTCGCCCAACCGCACTCGACGTCGAGTGCTCCGACCATTTGGTTTGTTATTGTTTTATGCGCTATTACGCGCACTTTGATGAAGAGCCCTAAGGATGCTGCACTCGCTGCGCCGCCCCCCGCCCGCAGGGTTCTAATTTTGTGACGTCAATGGCTAAATGACTGAGTGGCTGAAAGGCTGAGCGCCGAAATGGTCGAATGGCCCCTCAACTGGGTGGCCCTCTTTTTATGGACACGCCTGTGTGTGCGGCTAAGCGGCGAGACGCTCGCCCATTAACTCGAAGCATGCTTTCGGGCGCTCCTTGAAAGCGCCAGCTGGCAGTCTTTAAGAGACTGGATGCATAAAAGAATGTCATAGCCAATAATAAACCGAAATGTACTAAAAAATATATTTTTAAAACAAAGACTTGAATCGGAATTTAAATAAAATTTCGGCGAAAGGACCAATTGATATGAGTTGGTCAATCTAAGCATTTTAAAAACCTTCCTTGTATCACATCAGCTTCGAAATTTAAATAATTATTATTAATTATAATTATTAATTATTTTTATCTTTTTTAATTATAATTTGTATGCTCAAGTACAATTTCTTAATAAGAAAATATATATGTATTTATTTCTTATATATTTACTTTCAGCCGAAAACAACGACTATAGCTGAGTTATACGTTTTTCATAGTTTTCGAGGATATATATACTTTATGGGATCGTTGCAAACTTCTGACTAAAATCGTAATATCCTCTGCATGAGTATAGGATATATATACTTTATGGGGTCGTTGCAAACTTCTGACTAAAATCGTTATATCCTCTGCAAGAGAATAGAAGCAAATGATTTTATTATATTTATCTATCTCTTCTTCAAGCCTTTTTTCCAGTTTATATTAAAAACTTGATTATACATTTAATGACGAACATTTATATAGCTAACACATATTTGACTAATGTTTAAAATAACCAACACACATAGGCTTAATCTATGATCAATAATTCGTTGCCGCTTCTAATAGGTGCGTTCTCAGAAATATATACATAGTTTAGAGTTAGCTCCGTGGTCGTGTTCAGCTGGCCAGCTTATAGTTCACATTCATTATCCGAAGTATGGAGAAAGATATCTGGGTGATAAAATAAATATATAAATAAAATATGAAGCCATTAATAATAGAATTTCTTGTATAGGCCAATTACAGGACCATTAAATCGTTGAATTCGTGGACCACTACGTGAAGAGGACCTACAAATACCAGCTAAGGAAAAAGTTGTCCATAAACAGTCTAACGGAACGGTTGTCAAAAATGTATAGTAGGTTATTTAGAATCCCAATTATTTTTCCATTTTAATATTGATTTATGATTTTAGTTTAAGTAATCTGCAGCAATACAAATAGTGAAAATGGCGGCTAAGGCGTTAAAAACCACATCCTCGATGTGTGTTTTAATAATATTTTTATGTACTATGGTCAGTGTGAGTGTGGAATGGTTGCAGATCCTTGCTACTAAATATTGTTACATATTTTGCAGATCGAAAGCAAGTTTGAGTTCACCAACATTAATTGCACCGTGCTAGACAAGGAATATATGGGCGTGGAATGCTTCCTGAAATCCGTCAACCGAACATACAAGTACATGACGCTTCGGACAAAACTTCATAAGTTTCCACTGAAGGACTTAAAGGTATGTAATGTTCTAGACCTTCTTGCAGTCCTTCACTCCCTCTCCCTCTCTTGGTCGTAGGTCAAGGTCCAGGTGCTAAAGAGGCTGAGTGGCTATAAACCATTTTTATTTAATTTCACATTCGACGCTTGCAAATTCCTCAAGGGACAGAAGTCAGCAATGATACAATTCTTCTACGAACTGTTTTCACCCTATTCGAACATGGTCCACCCTTGTCCATATTACGTAGGTTTCACTGTGAATCAGTATGGACTCATTACATTTAAAAACAAGTACGTTTACAGCACGACGCCTATGTGGAAAAACTGCCAATAAGCTATCTAGATCATATCTTGACCAATGTCCTTCCAATGCCAGAAGGACAATACTGCGTACACAGCATTTATACTGTCCAAGGAATTCCGCGCTTTGATCTCAAAGTGTACGTGGCTATTTCTTAACTGTGTGTATATTTTAATAAATGCAAAATATTTATTAGCTGCAAAATATAACCATTTTATGTGAAGCGATTTTGAATTGCCAACAATTTTTCGCTTGGTTAGATCTATGGAAATGGTGAAACGATCTTTAATTTGTTCAGTAGTAATTTAACCGGTGCTATGCTAGTATCGTTTTTGGGTATTGTTGGCTTGTTTAAGAATGTTACTGTTACACCCAGAAAAAAAAAAAAAACAAATATTAAACCCATTTTTCCTAATTCATTTACAAACCGTGCTCCATTTTCTGTTCTCAAATCAAACACCATGCGTTACAAAATTAAAACCACCGTTTTATGTATTCGAGGTTTGGTCAGCCTCCTTTTAGTTGCATCCGTAGAGCAAAGGGTAGAGTGTTCGCCTCTTAAACTAACGGCCCGTGTTCAAAAAAAATTTAAATTTATAAAATTTATACAATATTTACACTCACTTAACATTAACTTTACTTACATGAGACAGGAGTTAAGAACAGAAAACAAATAAATTTATTATGTATTTCTCATCTTCAAACCATATAGTTTGCCCTTCGATGTCCAATATTTATTTAACTAGGAATAAAATGATAGAACAATTAGAATTTAATGGCTACCACTTATTTTAATACCATTTAAAATAATACCTAATCTATGATCAATAATTCGTTGCTGCTTTTAATGGGTGCTTGCACAGAAATTTATATAGTTTAGTGTCAATGCGTAGTGCCCTGTGCTTGTGTTAGTTGGCCAGCTTCGATTCTTAAGATATTAATTTTATTCTCATGTTCCGTAGTAGGTTGTGGCTATTCCGATTCCCAATTATTGTTCACCAATCATCGAAGTCTGTCTACAAATAGCAAACATAGTGGAAATGGTCGAGTTCAAATCCACATCCTCGATTCTTTTATTATTCATATTTTCAAGTACTACGATGTTCACCGTGAGTGTAGAATGGCTGGCGGTCCTAAACAAAAATATAATACTGAATATCTTTACATATTGGTAGGTCCATAGCAAGTTGGAGTTCACCAACATTAATTGCACAGTGCTGGATAAGGAATTTATGGGTGCGGAATGCTTCCTGAAGTCTGTCAACCGAACCTATAAGTACATGACCTTTCGGACAAAATTTCACAGGTTCCCAATGACGACTTGTGGCGTATGTAATAATCTAGGCCAGGCATGGGCAGCCCTTTGCTCTTGCCTGCTCCCAAAACCCAAACCGTTAGGTTTTTCGGGAGGCGCCAGCAAGTCGGCACAGACGGTCGACGCTCGCGCCCAGTGATCCGTGAAGTTTTACAAAAACAATGCCACTGTAATTGAGGCGCCAGAGAGGCGGGAAAAAGGGTTGTCCACGATCGCTCGAAATTGCAAAAACAAATTGTACGCGTGCGGCCGACGCACATGATAGCAATGCAAAAACAATTTTAAAAGGAATTGTGCACATCTGCACTGAGTGAAAAAGTTTTGAAAGAGACCATCAAAAATGACTGACGAAATAGACAGTTTTGAGTTCAAGATCCAATTTTTGTCAGTGTATTCCCTTGCTCGCACATTTTGGGTAGCTTATGACTGCGAGGCGTCGGGACGGTAGCGGTTGGGGGTTTTTTTTTCGCTACCTGCTGTGCTACCCAAACCGTTATGTGTCGTGCCCAACGCTGATCTAGGCCTTCTTATGTCATTCACCCCCAATTTTTTTAATTTTAGGTCAGAGTTGAGGTGCTAAAAAGGCTGAATGGCTATAAGCCCTTTCTCTTTGACTTCAACTTCGACGGATGTAAGTACCTCAACGGCCAACGGAGTCAGCTGCTTAAATTCGTTTTTGATTTGTTTTCTAATTATTCAAACCTGGACCACCCTTGTCCGTACAATGTAAGTTTTAGATAAATCCTTTATGTGCATCCCCTATGTGCACCTAATATTTTATTTTGAAGCACGATATTTTCGTAGAAAAACTTCCCATAAGCTATTTGTCTGACATGCTGAGCAATGTTCTTCCGATGCCAGAGGGAGATTACTGTGGACACTCTGTATATACACTTGATGGATTACCGCGCTTGGATCTTAAAGTTTATGTAAGAATATACTAAATATCCCTCTATAAAATATCCCTCTATTTCTATAAATAAAGGTTATGTGTGAATAATTATTGTAATAACAAAACGTTTTGTTGTAATTTTTTTTATTTTTTATATTTAGTGTATATTTAACTTCTTCACACCATATTGTTTGCATTTCGATGTATTGTACAATAGTTCTTTTACTACGAATAAAATAATAGAACAATTAGAACTTAATGGCCAGCACTTATTTTAATACCAATTAAAATAATAACTAATCTATGATCAATATTTCGTTGCTGCTTTTAATGGGTGCTGACACAGAAATAAATATTTTAGAGTCAATGAGTAGTGTCCCGTGGTCGTGTTTAGTTGGCCAGCTTCGATCCTTAAGATTTTTATTTTATTCTTATATTCCTAAGTAAGTTAATGAAAAAGTTCTTCAATATTTTTATTACTTATTTATAACTATTATTAATTCATTCGTTGAATTCTAGGACTGTCACCTAATTAATCGCATTTACAAATACCTGAGTTGGGGGAAAGTTGCCAATAAAAAATACATACATTCAAATACATACATTCGTATAGTAGGTTGTGGTTATTCCGATTTCCAATTATTGTACCCATTTTAATACAACTTTCAGTTTAATCTACAGAAATTATCGAAGTTTGCATAGTCGCTATGGTCGAGTTGAAATCCACATCCTCGATGCTTTTATTATTAATATTATTAAGTACGATGTTCAGAGTGAGTGTGGAATGGTTGGCGGTGCTAAACTAAAATATAATTCTTAATATCTTTACACGTTGGTAGGTCCATTGCAGGTTGGAGTTCACCAACATTAATTGCACAGTGCTGGACAAGGAATTTCTGGGTGCGGAATGCTTCCTGAAGTCTGTCAACAGAACATACAAGTACATGACCGTTCGGACAAAGATTCACAAGTTGCCAATAACGGATTGTAAGGTATGTAATAATCTTGGCTTTCTTATTGTCCTTCATTACCAATTTTGATTTTAGGTCAGGGTTGAGATTCTAAAGAGGCTGAATGGCTATAAGCCCTTTCTCTTTGACTTCAAGTTCGACGCTTGTAAGTACCTCAAAGGCCAAAGAAGTACGCTGGTTAAATTCGTTTTTGATTTGTTTTCTGATTATGCAAACGTAGACCACCCTTGTCCGTACAATGTAAGTTTCATTTATAGCCTCTCTGTGCATCCTTTACGTGCGTCTAATATTTTATTTTAAAGCACGATATTTTCGTAGAAAAACTTCCCATAAGCTATTTGTCTCACATGCTAGGCAATGTTCTTCCGATGCCAGAGGGAGATTACTGTGGACACTCTGTATATACACTTAATGGATTACCGCGCTTAGATCTTAAAGTTTTCATAAAAATATACTAAATCCATCGATTCCTCTATTCCAAAAATTAGAGGTTATGTGTAAATAATAACAAATCTTTTTGAATTAATTTGTTTTGTTTTAATTATAAATTTATATAATAAACATAGAATGAGGCGTGTAATTTCTAAATCATAACTATCATAATCTAGATAATTGGTAATAATACCCTGAAATATATTCATATATAGACATCACGACATTATGGCCCAACACTTAGTGAACCATGGCTGCGATCAAACTACAAACTCTGCCAATAATTCCAAATCTGATGTAAAGAGAGATATTGGATGGCCAAAATATAATTTTAATAATGCTTTTCTGTTTTTTTTTATACATTAAATGCAGGTTCGAGTTCACATACGAGTATATCTTCTCTCATTTACCAGAGTATATTCTTTTGTAACAAATCCAAAAAAATACCCACACTTTACATCTAATCAGAAGTTTAGAAATTCTTGGGACATTCAAATTTGACTAAATTTTACCTGATCAGTCCCAATATTTTCCATATTAAAGCAAAATAATTGAGTTCTTCGTTTCTAAATAAATATAATAATAATTACCACATACCTAATGAGCTAAATCTATACCTTAATCAAAGTGGGTCTTCATTACTTTCCTTTAACTCCTCACTCAATTAGGTAGTTAAATTTGTATTTTAAGTCTAATATCATTGTATAATATAAATCGGTCTATTGCTGTAGTTAATTTGCTGGGTACCCCAAATAAAGCTATCGAAAGCATTAAAAACCTGAAGAATAGTTGTGCTTCGGTGCTTATTCAGATATGAACGTGCTCAACGGGAGCTCTCCGCTGCTCCTGGTCGTATTCCTAATGGGTGTAACGTGGATCTGAAATATACGAGTTCAGACAGTCCTTAACCTTACTTTATTTAGGCCAGCTGCAGATTCGAATTCACCAATATCAATTGCACGGCGCTGGACAAGGAGTTTTTGGGTTTCGATGCGTGTCTTTTGAAGTCGATAAACCGAACCTACAAATTTCTTACCCTCAGGACCAAAATTCACCAGCTGCCGCTCAATGATCTCTCGGTAAGGATCTCCAACTTAAAGTTGTGTAAATTAAAACCCCTTTGTAGGTTAGGGCGGAGGTGTTGAAGTGGACGAATGGTGGTTACAGGCCGTTTCTGTACAACTTCACGGCTGACCTATGCCAGTTCTTTAAGGGAAAACGGACTCCGGTGACTAGATTTTTCTACGAGCTTTTCGGATCTTACTCAAACTTAAATCACTCGTGTCCGTATAACGTAAGTTTCGGATGTATTATATATTCCTCGAAATTTGCTTTATTTTTATAGTCATTTCAGCACGACATATTAGTGGAAAAACTTTCAATTGGCTTCCTGAATCATAGGTTGACCGTCATTCTCCCACTTCCGGAAGGTGATTATTGTGTTCACAGTGTGTGGACTGTCCGTGGTAGTCCCCGCATGGATCTCAGAATTAATGTTCGATTATATTAGGGCATTTATTGTGAATTAATTATAATAATTGCGGATATAAGGGACCGCAACAAAAACATCAAATGCTTTGTTTAGATAGGACATTCCTAATGTTATCCCATTTATTCTTTTTATACCCGGTACCCATAGGGTACAAGGGTATTATAAGTTAGTGCTAACCGAGAATATATGTAACAGACAGAAGGAGAAATCCTATCCGTCTGTCCGTCTGTCTGTCCGTGTGAAACAACAGATCCCAGAGTGTCCCTAGCAACATTTGTCTCTTTTGGGCGTTGCTCAACATGTTTCTAGCAACATTTGTTTTCACATGTCAACATTTTATTATTTCCATGCTTATTTGCTTATTAATTTCACCCACAATGCTTTGGGTACCGGGTATCTCACAGTCGGTCACACTCGACTGTAGCTTTCCCACTTGTATACTATATTATACTACATTTTGTTAAAATAAAATTAGAAAATGACTTCATTGCTTTCCTTTAATTCCTCACTCAATTAGGTAGTTAAATTTGTGTTTTAGTCTAATATCATTATATAAAATAAATCGGTCTATTGCTGCAGTTAATTTGCTGGGTACCCCAAATAAAGTCCCAAATAAAGATATCAAAATCATTAAAAACCCTGGCGAATAGTTGTACTTCGGTGCTTATTCAGCTATGAACGTGCTCAACTGGAGCTCTCCGCTGCTCCTGTTCGTTTTCCTAATTGGTGTAACGTGGATCTGAAATATACGAGTTCAGACAGTCCTTAAACAATCTTTTTTTAGGCCAGCTGCAGATTCGAATTTACCAACATCAATTGCACGGCGCTGGACAAGGAATTTTTGGGTTTCGATGCGTGTCTTTTGAAGTCGATAAACCGAACCTACAAATACCTTACCGTCAGGACCAAAATTCACCAGCTGCCGCTCAATGATCTCTCGGTAAGGATCTCCAACTTAAAATTGTGTAAATTAAAACCCCTTTGTAGGTTAGGGCGGAGGTGTTGAAGTGGACGAATGGTGGCTACAGGCCGTTTCTCTTCAACTTCACGGCTGATCTTTGCCAGTTCTTCAAGGGAAAACGGACTCCAGTGACTCGATTTTTCTTCGAGCTATTCGGCTCTTACTCAAACGTAAATCACTCGTGTCCGTATAACGTAAGTTGGGGATGTTTTATATATTTCTCAAAATTCGCTTTATTTTTTGAGCCATTTCAGCACGATATAATCGTGGAGAAACTCTCCATTGGCTTCCTGAATCATACGTTGACCGTCATTCTCCCACTCCCGGAGGGGGATTATTGTGTTCACAGTGTGTGGACTGTCCGTGGTAATCCCCGCATGGATCTCAGAGTTAATGTTAGATTATATTAGGGAATTAACTGTGAATCAATTTTAATAAATACTGATACAAGGGATCGCATCAAAAACATCAAATACTTCCGAATTCCTAATTTTATCCCCTTTATTCTTTTTAAAAACTTTGGTGATTCGTTTTTCTTGTAGTGTGGTCATTGTAGTTTGTGAATTGCTCTGGTTTTTTCCAAAATATATGGACATTTTTTTTTTCGTATTTTGAAAAAATTGTCTTTTAGACCCAGTTGTGGAGATACTTTTTCCTGTTTTACAGAAATTTATAAACTGCATAATATTGTTGTTTATGGTAATTTTGTACAAAATAATAACATTTAAGCCACTAAGTTTTGAGCTTGACATCGAAGCTAGACTATTATGCGGTGATTACATGCACATTGCACATGCTGGACAAAATATATTCGATATATATTGATTTGATATAGATAATTGCGATGGATCATGAGCTTTTAGCTATTTCTACGTATTTCAAGGTTTTTGTTGTGACTTTCTTTCATATATTTTAATTTTAAGCAAATTTCGCAGGGTGTCCACAACTAGGCCTTCACTTTTTTTCTCGAAAAAAAGAATACTTAACTAAATTGTTGATACAATTTTTTTGAATAAAGGAATCAATTTAGGTTTTTGCTGATAGTTAGCTAATACCTCTAGCCTTAAATTGGTACATATGTATACATACATATGTACATATGATTGTATAATATACAATTTGTCAAAAACTGTGTCCACAACCGGGACCTTTCCTCTACTACTAAATGGCATTGATCGTTTGTTCCACTTTATGCCGTACGAATGGGACCATATGTATGTTATTGATCCCCACCAGCGTCTGTCAAAGGAAACCACTCTCTCAGTTGTAGTACTCTTGCTCATGAAACCTTTTCGAAAGATCGATCCATCAACATTTTAGGCAAAGCCCAAAAGTCGGCAACATGTGCTGCTCGACGCGATACCGTTTATCGTGATCGCGGCAGCAGCAGCTGCAACAACAACAGCGAACAACTGAGCAACCGAGTGACCGACTGGCAATCAGACAAACTCTTCGCCTTGTCTTCGCACCGCATCGCTCAGTTTCTTTCAGCCAGTCGTTCGCGTCGGTTGTTGGTTGTCGGTTGTGTTGTTCCGTTGCACTCCGTTGTTCGTTGTTCGCTGCCCGTTGCTCGCTGCTCGGCTGTTGCATGTTGCACTCGCACGCTGCGGTCGGTTGTAGTTCGCAGGTTGCCGCTGCACGCAGATTTTGGGGGCAGCCGAAAAACACTCGAGTTTTGTTATTCTGACACAATTTCGCAGAGTGCAAAACTGCATAAAATAGCGAAAAAAAACTGCAACGAAACAAGTGTGTGAGTGTGTGTCAAAAAATAAGTGTGCCTTGCCGTGCTGTGCTGTGCATTCGACAACAACAATATAGCGCGGGGAAAAGTGTGGAAGAAAGGAGGAAAAACCAAAGAGGGTGCACACAGCCAGAAATTGAAAATAAACAAAAAGAAATTGCATAAGTCGGACTTTTGGCGTGCGCTTTGCCCATCTTCTTCTTCTCCTGCTGCCGCTTCTTCTTCTTCTTCGTCGTCGTCCACGCCGCTTCTGCAATATTTGAGTTGTTGTTGTTACTGTTTGCAGCTCTTTTTGTTTATACGAGATAAAACAAAAGCGAGAGAAAAAATAAAAATAAAACGAGAGGCAGAAGAGTCGAAAGATTTAAACTTAGTGGCGACGTCCGGCGATTTTACAAAATTTTAATCAACTCCGCTGGGCGACTCGACTTGACCATTTGACTTTTTTCGAACAAGTTTGCATTCGAGTTTCGGTGTCTCTTTCGTCGTGTTTGTCTGCGTCTGCGTCTCCGTGTGCGTTTTTTCGGCAATTAAAATCCATTAATGCAATTGTTGCTTACCAATTTCTAAGCCATGTGTGCTTAAGCCTCAAACCTTTATGCAACAGGGCCGAAATCAGCGCAACAAGGGACGTACTCTATCCGCAATTGCAGTCTGTGTGAGGTGAGTTCGCCAGCAATTAACATAAACCAATTACAGCTAATTACAATTAAACAAATTAGTCGCCGCAAATCGTGCGCGAATCGCGTCGCTGCTTGTGTCATTAAAGTGATATGGAATTTGCATAAATTAGATAAGGATTAACAGCAAATAGAACATAGGAGCCCCCGGACTGGCGATCTGCAATTGTTTCGTTTTATATTGTCCTGGCCTTTAATGGCCCTCGTAAAAAGAGAGCCCACACAAAAATTAAGCAAATTCGTGGTGGTAATTGCAACTGCAGAGTTACGCTATAAGCAGGGGAGTTATTCAAAGTCAGGGAGTATCCGAATTTTGAAAGAAAAGATTTTAAAATAAAAAATATTTATTTCCTTTATAGGGTGTTAAAAATAAAATTGAATAATATCAAATAAATCATGAGGCTTATATTTTACAGTTTGATATCCATTTCTCTATTTTTTGTCCAAGAATAGACAGAATTAAAGAACCGTCTTAAAACATTTCTTCCTATTTTATTTATTATTATTTAAAGGGTATTTTACATTACCATGTTACCAGATAATTTGGAAAATTTAAACAACAAAGTTGACAGTTTTAATTTAATTTAATTTAAATGGAAATGCTGCTATTTATAGAGCACTTTGCATTTATTCATAAAGAAAATTTGAACACTATTCCTTTTAATATAATTTATTTTTGAGTTTCAATTTAAAATTTCTTCCAACATTTTGTTAATTTTATTCCTTAATTTTTCTGACCTTACAAGCTTATTTTTAAAGACATAAAAGTAGCAAGTATAAATGCCAATTAAATGGTTTCGGGAAAATAAATTAACCCTATTTAATCAATGCTTATACAAATTAAGAATGCCCGCCGACTAGTTTTGGCTTTCCTTGCCATTATTTTATTATTTTTTTATTTATTTATTATATATATATATTCTCCAAACTCCCTAAATAATAATCATACCCTTTGTTAGTGAAAGGGAAATTACGTTATCAGCACTCGACATCGCTGTGCCCTCCTAATTGCAAAGTATTCGGCTCAACAAGCACTAAATTTCAGCAGTTTCAATGGCAAATAAATTGAAATTGTGCTTGGCATTCATTTTAACAAATTACGAATTTACATTCTTCCCCATGTTAATTAATTTTTCCATTTGCATTTCGGGCCTGGATATCGGCTAGACCACTGCACTTCATTAACCACTGAAATGAATTATTTAAATAGTCTGCTCGATGATTTAATTTTCGGCGAAGCCTTTAATTGGTTGGCTGGCTTTGGCTTTGGCTTTTTGGCTAATCATAAATAGAAATTCCTGTCACAACGAATGGTCGTCTTGTGGCCAAAAATCGAAGGTGGCACGTCAGGTGGAAGCCATTCATTAGCCCCCCATCATCCTATAAATAATCGGAGCCATTCCCATTTAGGCTGTAAATTGATTCATCGCTCGGTTTGCATACCTAGTTCAGAGCCGTGTTCTTTTCGCAGACTCCCACTAAGATTTGTGCATTAATTGCTTGACTAAGCATCATCGAAAACTCATAACAAGTTTGTTTCACCAAATTAAGAGATGGCCAAACCAGTCGAATGAATGAGAAAATACAGATAAAACATATACAAAATCGTGGATAAATAAATAAAAAGAAACCCAAAACAAATGCCGCAAACGAAGCTGAAATTAGATAATATTTAGTGGGATACTCCTCCCATTCCCGTCTTTATGGGACATCTATAGACGCGTATTTATTGGCATGTCTGCCGAGGGCGTGGCTAAAGATGCACTGAAAATACATTTCAATTACATTTCAATTATCACCCTGGCTTGCATTGAAAACTGTTCACAAGTAGTTTTTGAAATGTTAAATTGAAAACCGATAATTAATCATCGCATTACATATACGTTTGTCCGCCTATTACGCCACGGAGCGCATCTCTAACAATTATGATGACTATAAATAGCGGAGAAAAACCAAATGGCTTACAACGACTGCCAACAATTGTGGGTGTTACTTTGGGACCAGCTCCGGCGAAATTAATGAGGCAACCAACTTAAATTATTAATGAATGAATGCGGTCATTGACAAACACACTCGCATCGGTGTGTGCGCCGTTCGGAAATTTACAATAAATATAATATCGAAATCCAAGAGCAGACATTAATTAAATGGGCGAATAAATATTCCAGTTTCATGATGCGGTCTGAGCAGTTCATTGCAAATTGAATCGAGAGCCAAGCCGCAATTACTAATTGCGGTGTGCCAAAATGTTCATGGGAAGCCAGGGGCTAAGCTCTCGGGCAGACAAGGGTTAAGGGTCATTTGTGCCATACAGTTGTGATCAAAGTATTAAAAGTATGTGTTATATAACTCTGAAGAGAATACTATATGGATATGGTTTGTATGTGATTTATTCTGGGTTTTATTTTGAGCAAGAATAAAGTAGCTAAAGATCTTGAGCCGGAATATTTTAATAAAATGCAAGGAAAACCATTTTGTTCCTTTATTTTAATATATGCAAATTAATTTTATATACCGTGAATTATAAATTCATATTATTTAAGCATAATATATAAACTAGTATCTTACTTCATATTTATTTTGTCTTTACATGAAAAAAAAAATTTACATAATGCCCAAATAAAATATATATATGTATAGATATGAGAAAAAATAGTTAACATTTATTGTTATATAACATAATATATACTTATGACTTAAAAAATAACTACTTAACTAGCAAAAAGATAAATGGAGCGTTGCTTACATTCTGTGCATACTGTGCGTGTGACGGCAGGTAACGGACAGAGAAAATTGCTGATTCGCGATTTAGGTCTTAAAGTTTGAATTATAACTTTAAAGGGGAACAAAGTTTAAAGCAGACAAGGGACGCCTCAGCATCGGAGCAAGTACCGCTTGCGTTGCACTAGAATTCCCAACTCCCATCTTGGTAGTTTTCACGTAGAGTGTTGAGACATCTTTTTTTAGTAAAAGTAATATTCAACAGGTTTATTTTCAATGCACTAACAATTGGAATACCCAAATTACAGTTTTGATAATTAATTTTCAAAACAAAAGTACTTGGGCGTTTCTATTATTTTCTCCCTTACTGTAACACAGCTGCAGCTGATGTGGGTGAAATGGCAGCTATTCTTCGGTGGGGCTATAAATGGAAGCAATAGATCAAATCATCTGCGGCACGTCAAGTCGATTACTTAACAGTTTGTGGAAGTGTGGAATTCGCGTAGCTCCAATAAGTGAAAGGTTCGTCGAACCGGAATTAGCAACGGGCCAGACTTGGGCATTATTCAAGCGAACTTGGCGATAAACCAGTCGGGACTGATAAGCTCGTGCATAGAACCTGGCCAAAAAACACGTTTCGCACGGCTTCAACCGAAAATAAATATGAAACAAATATTTAAAAATAAACAAAAGTAAATAATAACGGACCCAGATCCGAGCTTTGACTCCGATCGGTCGAATGTATATAGTATTAGCATTATCGGATGATAACAAATCCAGCTGGTTGACAAATGATGGCTTTCTGGCCCCACCAGCATCCATTTATTAGAATGTCCAAGCCGAGAGATTGTAAGATCGTTGATTGTGGATTTATAATCTGGGATCTGAGCCAAGCAGAGCAGATCGGAGTTCGATATCTGATTTATGGATGTTTGCCTTTCCTTTCTCGACTTTTTGTATCCCGACTTGCTGGGCCATTTTGTCTCGAGCGTGTCAACTAATTAAGCAAAAAGAACTCTGAAACTCAGTTGGAAACAAGTTCCAGCAAACACTCGCTGTGCTATCCACAGCCATTAGCATTCAGATAATCGGGTTTGGATCCGAATCGGAGTCCGGAGCCATTAAAATCGTATTAATAATGGGCATCGAAGACAAAAAAATACAAAACGCATTGAGCTGGCGAATTAAATGGTAATTTTTCAAGTTCAGGGCATCCGGTGACATCGATATATCAACTTTCAATTGATTTAAATTGTCTTAATTGTTTCAATTTGGCTCACAGCCACTATGGCTCTGGCATCTGGCCACTGCCACACTATAGAGAGCCGCAGACTTGAACCCAAAACCCACTATTACGATTATGAGGCTAATTTCCATCATAATGGGGCTCTCGGCCCGGCCAAGTGCCATAAACCCGTTTCCACACACAGACACATATTAGCATTAACATGCTGCCATCAGGCTGCCAGCTCCGAATGGACGAAAGCCAGGCCCCATGCAAATGCTGGGTCATTTTGTTGCAAGTGCATCATCCCAGACAAATGCACCTCTAATTGGCAATCGCCCCGAAATTGATTGGCTTTCTGGTTTATCGGGGTTTCCCTTGGTCGCTTTACGGCCATTTAATTGGCCATTTCTCGCTGGCATGGCCCGGTCCGGTCTGGCCTGGCCTGGCCCAAATACACGGACATCCGGGCCCCATCGATCGATTGCCATTGCCTGCCATTGCCTTGCACAATTTTTCAAGTTCAGAGCCAACGAATTGCACTTGTTGCCGCCGCACTTGTTGCTTCTGCTGCTGCTGCTGTTTGGATGTTGATTCAATTATGACAGCTCTTTATTGTGTTAACGAAACTGAAAACTGAACACGAAAAATGTCAAATGCTGCTATTGACCTTGACTGCTCTGACCAGCTCTGCTCCGTCCAACTCAAATATGATTATGCATATGAGTGTATTCAAATGAATTTGGCAGGCTGTCAACACTTGGCTTTGCCTTTGCTTAATTCACTTAACCATTCTTCGGGCAGCATTAAAATTTTACGAAAAGGGGAATTTACGAACTGAATTTTATGTTGGCGAAAACATGAAATTTATATGGAATGGAATATTGAATTTACTTGTAGTCTGCTTGTAGAAATTTTAAGTCTCTTATTTAGGCTCAAATGTTAATTTACTGAACATTTATAAACAGTGCAGCCCGAAAAATGTATGTAAAATAAGAGAAGGAGGCTTCTTCTATCTTATAATGTATGTATATTATTGATCCCATCACTTTACGAGTCGATTTAGCCCCTTCTATCAAAGGCTTTAAGAGGTAGACCTACCAAATTTAGCGGCAAGCATTCTTAATGGTTCCACCCAGGTCAAGTTTGTTTTAAGATTTAACCACATCCTCTGCTGTACTCTCTCTGTGCGGTTTTCCATAAATTAGAGACTTTTGTTATTTATTTTTTCTAATATAATTCGGAATTAAAATAAAATTGAAGGAAGTTGAAAATAAATTTTACCAAATTAAAAATTCGGACTTATAAAATGTAAGGAGTTTCTCCTAAATAATAATAACACCAAAGAAACAAGTAATATGTAATTTCTTCTGTAAGTGTTTCATCTCAAGTGAAATTTGTTCTGGTCACTTGAGGACTTGGGTGATATTCTCCCAAATTCTCCCTTCACAAAGACCTAAAAATCTTGTTTTTGAGTCCTTACAACATGTACGATTTGATGATAAACCCTTTTCGGTGCCGGATTGAAGACCCAGCCTGGTTTGCCCGTCGGTTCTGTCAATGCCATTCGCCGTGTTTGCACAGTTGCCAGTGCTCAGCCAGCCAAGTCCGCCCACTCCGGCCAAGTGCTGCCACATGGCAACCTGCAACGAGCCGCAAAGTCGGTTGAGCAGCAACAGAATTCATCCCGCATCTCTCATCTCGCAGGGCAACCTCCGAGTGGTTAAGCCTCTGAACGAACATCCCTTTCAATGGCTCTCGGACGCCCGGAAAAAAAAAGTCTCATAAGAGGGCAAAACTAGTTTAAGCTCCGCAAATGCAAACGCACAAAATGCCAGCAGCAGCTGCATACGTACTATATTTTCTACAGATTTCATTTTTATCCCAGGCTGCCAACATGTTTGTTTATTTGGATTAAGCTGTAAATGCCTTTTA
>VNJO01003164.1:0-33730 GCA_008042535.1 Drosophila tani | reverse complement strand
CTCTCTCTCTCTTTAAACTTCGATCAACAGTGCGTATGCGCAATGCTCGGCTGTCAATTACACTCGGCTGTCAAATGTACGACTCGCAGGCAGTCACGAAAATCAATTCCCCCCGCCCCCCTGTCAACTTCAATGGCACTCAATCAATCATAATTAACTTTCGAGCACTTTCACTTGAATCGCTTTTTAAATTGCCTTCCACCTCCGCCCTGAACCGAACTCATCTGAGCCGAGCCGAACTTAGCGGGGCTGAGTCAGAGGGTGTTGGGCGAAGGTCGCTGGCAGGCCCGAAAGGGTTGCCATATCATGCGCAAGGCAATAAATCTCCATGTAATAAGATTAAATTAGAACAAATGAGTTCATTTGTTCCAGAGCCAGCTGACACAGCGCGAAGGCTGAAGGCTATTAGGCCAAGGCCAAGTCTTTGAGGGGCTTTTAACGGTCTGAGTAGTAAGCAACGCTTGAAATTGGCCCATGTCACAGGTCAGGGCTTACGCAGGAAGTCTCTTTAAGAGACGTCCTTTTCCAGATCAAAGCAATCCCAGCATAAAAAGAAAATTCCTTTGGCCTTTCGGCATGACTTTAATTCGACAGATTCAGTTTTAATCAAATTTTCAGCTACTTTAAAAATTTGAATATATTTTTCACATGAAAAGCGGATTATGACATCTTAACTTGAGAGTTTTTCATGTTTAAATAATGCTTTAATTTATTAAACTGTGCGTTAGTTAATGAATTTTCCAAATTAAAAAAATATATATTAATTCCTTTCTTATGTGCCTTTTGATTAGGAACAATAACTTATTAATGATCTTTTAAAATAAATATATATTTTAATATATATATGATATAAACTTTGCCTATATCTTATCCATAAATACCCCTACAAATCGAGTGAATAAATCGATTCTCTGTGATGTGCCGAGCATAAAATAATTCCAAACTTTCTTGGCAACTGTTGCTATTGGGGAGCAGCTCTTGGACGTGTCAAAGGCAATGTCGATAAACTCGCATAAAAATCACTTACAGATTCATAAACTGTCATGAATAAGCTAGTGGAAGAATCGACCCTTTTCCCGGTCCCCGGCCCCAGCATACATGCCAGACAATTCCCTGTTATTCGAGGTTATGCAAGCTCGGTTATGAATAATGTCCAAGTGATGGTGAATTATTGACAACAGGGAAATTCATTGGCATCGCCTAATTTCATTAATTTCATGCGCATTCAACGGCATCTGCAAATTTCACAGATTGCTAGCGTTTCCTATTCCCAATCCCCAGCGTAGGGGGGCAATGCTTACCTCCGACCTGGCAGATTTATGCCCCTGTGGCCAGGATGGTTAGGCGGCATTCATAGCCATTTGACCGGAAGTGACAAGTCAGCAAAATTGGCCCACTTACCTTCGGGGGGTGGCAGTTTTTCCCTCGGCTGATTGAGCGGGGACCTAAGCCCATACATAATGTATGCTTTGTGTGTGCGAGCGAGTGTGTGGGCTGGTGCCTGCCTAATCATCCATGGAGGCGAATGGCAAATGTCATACGAGTTATCGAACTGTCCCTCCTGCGTTCGGAGGTCCTTGATGTGTTTTCCTTGTCTCCTGCCTCAGCATACATTAAGGAATCGATTCATTTCGGGCTCGAGGCAATAAAAATTGAACATTAGGTCACCGTTTCCCAGTGCCGCCGCCGAGGAAGTTTCGTTTAGCATTTATTCGCTTGGGTGGGGCACGTTTATGATTTTGATTAATGTTCTCCGGTAGTCACCCAAATGTTTCTGTCCATCAGCATAATCATAATGTCGTAGCTAATGTTGATTTACATTTAATGTGTTGTGCTCAATTTTTTGTAACATTTTCGTTAACTCATGCACTCCTGCCACACTCACACCACACAGTCACACATGGCCGGATGGATGGCTATTTAAAGAGGTAGACTTTGGGCTGTGGAAAGTGGGCTATAAACATGAATTCTCGTTAAAAAATAAATGGGAACCATTAATGTTTACATTGTAGAACTCACATTTGTGGGAAATTATTTTTAAGGCTAATACCAGGGAAATCTTGAGTAGCAAACAAAGCATCCGAAAGCTATGAAATTTTTAATTAATTAAATTAATTAATATCAATTTCCAAAACTGTTCCTATGCCATTTATATCATTTAAAATAGCAGGTAAGGAAAAGGGGCTTACTCAGATAACAAAAACTTTAACCAACCCCGATGACTTGCGATTACTCCGCTTAACTTTTATCCAAGAGAGCAAGGATGTCGCCGACTATGATAATGTTTACGTGCACTTCCGCTTCCGCAGAACTTACTGTGGGAGACTGTGGGGGCGTGTCCTTAGCCTCTACTCTTTATTTTCGTCCTTCCGTTATGTTTGACACTTGTCCGACGTTGGGTAACTTTTTGTGGCCTCCTCGCCATCCTGCGGGCACGTCCTCGCGGACAAACAGGGCCATTGTTGTGGCATGTCCTGCTCGTCCTTGCTGCAAATTGGTGCCGCTGTTGTTTTTCATATTTCCTCGAACTTTTAGCATCCTTCCATTTTTCTTCGTTTGCTTCATCACTTTTTTTTCCTCCCATTTATCTTTAGGGGCGTGTCAGTGCTCAAAACGAGGGTCTTTAATGTGCGAAGGAAGCTAAAGGAGCGCTTAGGGACTCGCATCTCGCTAGGGGTCGAGTGCAGTTTTAATCTCTTTGAAATAAATGAAACTGCATTTAACAGTCGATTGTTCGCATAATTGGCCAACTGTCTTGGGCTCCATTAACGTTGAATCCACTAAAGTGTTGGCACACAACCAAAATAACACTGGGAGAACGAAGAACATGAAAAGAGTTTCCACATGAAACTTTTTGAAATTAAAGAAATATGATTTGCGTCCAAAAAGCACATTCAGAATATATAATAGCATTAAAGATTAAATGCTATATAAAGTTTCCAAGCTTTCTTGGAAAGTTGCATTACATAAAATTACTTTGAATTATTTTGTTATTTTAATTATCATCTAAAGATACCTAAATCTTCACTGTTTAAAGGGAGCTGCCTTTCCTAAAAATGAAATTCCCAAAACAATTTCCATAAAAACGATTCTATCGTTAATTTTTCTCTGTGCACAAGAACCTGCTACCCGGCATCCTTACGACTTCAGACCAGCCAACCCGACGATTAATCAAACGAATCAATAATTCATCAAATCAACGTCAAGGACGACAATCAAAGTGAGTCCTGTATGGACCTAGTTGGACCGTCAGGACATGAAAAATCGAATCACTTGCATTTTCACATAAATTTGCTCACTTTTCCCCACTCAAACTCCTTGAATCCTCCGGGGTTGGGCTCCCTAATTGCGAGGGGGATATGTTGGGGCAATGTCTGCATCCAGCAGATGCAATCCTTCTTCGAGGGACTCCCTCATCTCGTCCAAGGTACATTGATTGATGAGGCGGATCTCAATCTTGTGACTGCGACAAGCAAACAAGTCGGAGAGTTTACATTTGTTATTTGTTTCGCTTTCGCATCGGCAAGGGGTTAACATGCATTTTCAATTTCATTGACTTCGCGTAGCCATGGGAGTTACGTGGTCGGCAATTGAATTTGAAATCATATTTTCCATAACTTGTGTGTTCACGATTCCCACGCGGAAAATCTGCAGACTGCAGAAAGTAAAAGTCGTAGTGCGCATAAAATCAGTTTTTATGGAAAACCCGGGACTTGGCATGGTAAGCAACAGTGGAATAGAACGCTATAATTTTATGTATGCCTTAAGGAACAATTATCTTTTAAATAACGTTTCAATTTACACAAATGATTAAAATATAACTCATATGTTATGTTACTTAAATCATATATCTTAACTATTTTCTGTCCGAGTCCTATACGATTCACTCTCCGACAATAACTCTTGCTTCTATTTTATTACGACTATGCCAATCATAAAGTCTTTCCCTGTTCTGTGCTGTTTGAGCTCACAAAACAGGACGTGAAAAATGACTTTCAATGTCTGGCCGGAGGCAAAGATGTTGCACATGCAACTGCAACAAAACGGGATGTTGCCAAAGGTAGGGAACGGGCACAGGGACACCGCCAGCACTGCGTGGCGGCACATCGTTAGAGGAGAAAATCAATTCTCCGGCAACCTGCGACTTTCGCGCTGTTTGTTGCCCTTCCCGCACTGCAACTGCTGATGCTGATGATGGCGATGGCGATGAACGTTATGCTGATGACTATGACGACGGAGACGGCAAGTAAGGTTCCAAGGAAAGCCCACTGCCAGAGGCGAGGGCAGAAATTATTTTCAGGGATTTGCAAAAAAGCTGACGATGACTTAAATTTTAATTTAAAATAAAGTTTAGTATGCAATATTATTCCTACATATATTTTTCAATATATTTTCCCGGATAAGTATCGAAAATCCCTTATAAGTGGATTAAGTTTACATATTTTCCGTTTTTTTCCAATAATTTTTCCACACCTTCGTGTTGAGACTCAGAAAATATTTTCGCATCCCATTGGGGCGCCGCCTCTGCTGACAGCTGGCGGGTGGATGCTGACTTGCAAAATGTTTGCAAATTTATGCAACACTCACCTGGGCTGAACCTGTAAGCTGAATTACGGTAAATACACATACACATTTGCACGCCGCCCCCATCCGCCCCAGCCCGCACACATATACGCGCTGCAAACATGATTACAGTGAAAACAGAATAAGGAAGCGCGGTCCGCCGGGGGGCAGGGATCAATCCGCTTACATAGAGAAGCCAAAGGAACGTGTAACCACACGGGAAAAATATTGTTGATAAATATTTTTTCCTAACGTTGAAATAGGGTAAATATATTTTGAATATCAAACTAAATGTTAGAAAATATGATTAAATAAATAAGGGGCCTCACAATAAGGGTTTCATTTTCTAAAATGTATGGCATAAAAGTAAATTTCTCTTGAATAATATTACCAGAGTCAAGACCAAGATAGAAACCTTTTTGTTCATTATTAAGGAATAAAATATAAGTTTAAATATTATATCTAGATCCCTCTTTTTGTTCTCTTTTCTTTTTATAAGACACATACTATATTGATCAAATTCTTTGAGTGTATCTTTCAACCCACCTTTCATCCCAACGCGTGGCTGGCAATGCCTTTCAAGCAGCTGTAAAAACTATTATGCAAAGCTATGCAAACGCTGGCCACGGCATTGCCACACCGCACGCCTCTTAAATGCGGCGAGCAAGGAAGCCACAGGATGGAGGAAGAGGGAAAGTGAGGGGATGGCGGAGGAAGGGGTCGGAAAAAAATTTAAATTTCATTATCTCCACTCGGCAATGCAAGGAGCCCATTGAGGAAAGTCAATTCATAACGGTCAAGTAGTCAAGCAACGCACAGTGGAATGTTTGGGTAAAAGAATGAGCCAATATATAACTTAAAAAAATAAATTTTAAAAAATTGCACAACATCCTTTAACAAATGTGAGTTCTAAAGAAATATCTATTATTTCCATATGTTTTTGCTTTCAATACAGTCGTGATAACTTTAAAAAATAATTATTATTATAATAGTACAGGATAAATGTTGACTTTATCGTGTGACATGAATGTTCGTACTGATTATAATTATATATCATTTCTGCCTAATTAACTCGAGCAAAAGAATTTTAAAATTAAAACCCCATGGTGGCAAGTGACATATATATTGACGCCATAGCCATACGTAGTCGTTTACCACTTAAGCTCTTCTCCGGTGGAGGATTCTCCAGTCAAAGATTCCACTCGAGAGTTGAGCATTCGCCCGGAATATCCCGCCATTGTGCAAGGCTGTCTGTGGAGTGCTCCGCCCGATACCGCAGTCATCCTTATTATCCTGCCATTTCAGGCCAACGGTCTGTTGTTGGTAAATATGCCGACCAATTGGAGGCGGGCCCAGAAAAAGGCCTCGATGACCACTTTAGAACTCGAGCGGCGATTTATGGGGCAACGCGGCTTCAATGGGTTGAAAGGCCCCCGAGGCAGGCACATCTTGGATTCCGAGTCGCAGTTCCTGGCATTGATTTTCAATTTGTACGGCGGCACGTGAAGTTCTTCCGCTTCATTTGCTATGCGCAGACGAGGCGGCGGATCGAAGGAAGTTACCTAAGTGAGTAAACACGCCGGCCCCCTTATCCTGGCCAAGCAACAGTGTTGCCAAATCAGTTAAATGATGTTATTTCTAGCTAGTTTTAGGTTTAAGTACTTCAATTTTTCATACATCTTTCTTATGATTAAAATAAATCGAGTCTGAAGAGGATTAAACAAAAACTGTTATTATATATTTACTAAAATCAAGTTTCCTTTACTTCCTTTAACCCCCTGAAACCAGCTCTTTATGCCATCACCAAAACTGGCACTGGCAACTCGGTCGCGCGGCCACAACTATTTATCCTGCGGTTACTGCCAGCCAGCCAGCCAGTCGAGCGGTGAGTTCAACGCAAAACCAAACAGCCGCCTATCATCCGCCATGCAGAGCACGGAGGACTCGGCTTCAGATGAAATTGAATTAATTTGGCCGCCGCATCCACTGAGCAGCTGCATCCCCCGGCACAGCTCCCTACCCCTAACGGAGCGGCATGCAAAGATTAAGAGGAGTGGAGGGGAAAATGGACGCATGTGCGCCCCGAAAACTATGCAATGCATTTTTATTTTCACGCTCCTGGGCATTTCATGAGTGAGTGTGTGGGCACACACACATAAAAGCTGACACGGGTCTTAAAACTGCATTCAAGCGAAAGTGTACGTAAAATGCTGAAAAATTCAGCTTTTCTTCCAAAAAAAACTGCCTTAACTAATGAAGTGGAAAACATATCGAAAGCGAGACTAACCTGGCCGATATTTGAATTGTTCCTTATAGTTTATGACTACATTTTAGTTAAAGTACTTATTTGTTCGCTTTATAGATTCTATTAATGCAAAATATTAACTTTATGAAATTCTTTTCATTTTAAATTGTTATGTAATAAATAATAATAATCGGACAGCAGCATGCAAATGATATAAATATTTAAATAAAATTGTATCAAACGTTTTCCTTTTCTACATATAATGATGAATGATTTTCCTTCCAATTTCAGGAGTGGCAACAGTTTTTATAAAACATTTAAATTGATAATTATACATTGGCCGAATTGTTTTCCTTCCTGACTCATTCGACGAGAAGGGCATTTTCAATCAGCTTTTCGAATCGCTCCGGTGGAAAACTGTTCCGAGTTGCCGGGAATCCGCCAATTGTATGTCACATTGATTCCGGTTTTAATTGGAAACCACATTTAATTTGCCAGCTACAGATGCAATGCTATGGGATATTGTTTCATAAAATATGGAATTTCGCCATATAATAGTTTGCTGATAAATGGATTTCAACGCACGCCCCTCCCCCCACACACACACACGAAATAATTATGTAGTGGCGGCATTTAAATTGAGTCCTTCTTTCGTATAATTTTGTTTCATTTATAGGTTTTAACCGCATCGCAGGTTTTTGCTGGCACGATTCTGAATGCATCTGAATGTTGCTTATGGCTGCATTTAATTTTTAATTAAATTATTCGGCCAAATGGGCTTCAACTTAATGCCTCGATGATCTGCAATTTAAATTGAAGGCCCTTCCAATCAAAGTAGCGTGCATTTATAATTATTAAATGTTAATAATGGCCTGTAATGTTAGAAATCAATACGCAATGTCAAACGAATTGAATATACTGAGAGGAGGCAAATAATTGTAATTTAATGTCTACTAGAAGGGAATTTAAATCATCCTTTGCTCAGTAATTTAATTAGATTATTTAATATTTATTTAGGAAAGGCAAACCAATATTAGAACTTATCTGATTATGAATGGGAAAAATGATTGAAAATTGATTTGGCAAAGAAAAGTAATTATTTTTTCTTTAACAATTAAATAAAATTATTAAACCTTTCAGTGCGTATCCTAGAATGGGTATAAACCCCACTATGAATGGAATGTCCAACCAGAGGGCTAAATGCCTTGCAATATACAGTTTGAAAATTTTCTGTGAACAATCCCTTCCCATTTAGTTGTAGTTTGCCAACAAAATTCCTGTCACCAAATTCCCCGTCGGGCACAGAATGGCTGAAACCAAATACCTTCGATTAATAATTGGGAAATACTTGGAAGGACCTTCGGTTTCCGATCCGCTTGGCTGCGAAATCAATTGACAATGAACTTTCTGCCCGAACGACAGTTTCAAAATATTTTCGATGCCAACAGAAATTTATAAATAGAATTTTTCATATTTTCCCTTCGCTTGGCGTTCACGCTGGAATGAGTTTTGTCCTCTCAGAGGAAAAACAACAGCAATTTTTTTTTTGTACCGATAGTTTCCACTTTCTCATTTTTTCCCATTTTCCCATTTGTGGGTCAAGAGCAGAATCCTTTTCCCCCATCAGTGCCTCTCCTGCTCCTGCGGCATCCCTTTTCCAGTCTCAATTACGAAACTAAGCACAAATCATTAAACAAAATAATAATTTCCGCTACACAGGACAGCGGACGGGCGAGGTCGAGTGGGGAAAACTGACAAATTGCAATGCCGCCCCCACAAGCAGGCCGTAGAAGGGGTCTCCACTGCGCCGGACACACCTAAATCGGATGGGAAGGCCGGGACCGTGTCCGGGTCCGGCCGAATGTCAAGAGCAGGGCATTAAATTGTCGCAACGTGAAAGGCACACTAAGCGAAATGAAGCGACCCCTCAAATCAACAAGTTTAAATTTCCGAGCACGACTTTCTCTTTCGAGAGTAATTAAAATTTTAAAAGATGGTTCGAGCTCTTTGATCGTTTAAACTTGATTTAACGAGAGATGGTAGTTCTATCATCTGTGGCAGGATATTTATTCCATTCCTTTCTTTAAAATTCCTCTTAGAAAATCCCTTACCATTCCTTTTTGCAGTGCAGGACCAAGAACCTGAAGGATGTGATGGGCACTCGGCCCCCGGACCTGACGTCGACCAGCCTGTGACTGCTTGTGTGTCCTTAGGCAATGGCTAGTGGGGCCCATTAATAATTTAGCCTACTTTTGCGAGCACTTAGGTCCTCTTTCCACTTACTCCGTGTCGCCCAAGATGTGGCAACGAGGATTTGGTAATTGTCAAATGTGAGAAACGCAGCCCTGCCACCCGAGGAGCAGCAGTGAAAAATGAGAAAAACTTTCCTAATAATTTGCATACTTTTCGACGCGTCAAGGGAAACTTTCCCGCACGCACGATCTCTGCCACGCACCGTGACTTTAATCCAATAAGTTTAGATCCAAAAACTATAAAGTTACTGGAATAAAAAATGTATTACGATGTGAAGTATAAAATTTATAGCTAAACGTAAGTGCAGCTTTTGAGGGGAATTGATTGCTTAAGTTTTTATGAAAACTGCAGCTTATTAGATCGCTCTAATCTGTAAAAATATATTAAATAAAAATGTGCTCTATTTTTGTATTATAGAAAAAAAATATTTCTTAATTGAATTCCATAATTATTGAGCTCATTTCCACTGTTCTTACGCCCCTCGGCCTGGCACAGGCCACAGAAATTAGAGCGGGCGAGAGCTTAGAATAAATTTTCACACCCTTCGCGAGTGCAAACAAAATTAACGGGCACGCAAACTTTAAGGCAGCCCAGCTGACACGCCCCCAGCCCTCGGTATCTGTGTTGTGTTGCCCCCATAAAACGCAGAACTGCACAAAAAGTTGCACGAATGCAAAAACCTTCTGCGAAAATGTCACAAAAAGTAGCAGCGGCAGGAACAGGCGGAGCCACAAGTTCAAAGCGACCCGGACTCGGACCCGGATCCGCAACCGACCCCCTTGTCCGCTTTTCACGCTCCAGAGTCCGGACAGCGACAGCATTTTTACGGCAAAGCACGCTCTTTTTCCTCTCGGTGCCAGCGGCGAGTGGCGGCACTCTTTGTTGCCATTCCGCTGCTTTTCCTACTTTTCCTGAGTTTTCCTCTACCAAAAAAAAATTAAACACTCGACGTATAACAAGTGAGAAGGCGGTAATCAGGGGACTCGGTTAGAAGATACCTGCATTATTTCTAAATACTACCTAGGAGGGATCTGAATCTATGGCAATAGATAGTAGGTAAATATATGAATATAAAATTTCCATAGATTCTCTTTGTAATTTTTTTTAACAAAATAATATAAAACTGTATTCAAAGTTCCTTATATTTTCCTTTATGCCCTCGGGTTTGTGTGATAAAAGAACAAAGCCAAGGTAAAGTTCTTTAAAATAAATAATAAAAATACTTAATGTCCCACTTATTTTTTATAGAGTATAACAATACGCTACTCATAATAATAAACCCTATTTAACTAATTTCAAAACCCCACACAAAGCCTGTACCAAAGCAATATACCTTTTATAATACAAGAATGCCCGGTACCGAAACGACACGAGATCCTTCAGTCTCGGCACAACTTTGGCCACATTACAGCGGTAACTTATCCAACTTTTCAGTGGTCGAGCTCTGGTAGATGGGGAGGTGGATTGAGGCCCTGGACAGCTTGTTGCTTCTTCCCTGTGGACAAACTGCAATTAGCAATACTTTCGCTTGTCCGAGGCAGATGCGGAAATCTTAAGCACAGTTTGCTGCCTGTCCGGTTTTTGTCCCTCGAAAGTTTCTCATTTGAAAGTTGTGGGAAGTAATGAACAAAGATGCAGTATTTGATGGTGCTTAAGAAGTTCCCCAAATAACTTTGTTCAAACTGGAAATGTGAGTTCGTAAGTGTTCGATCTTTTAAAGGTAAATAAATGGGGAAATGGAGGTAAGAGTAAAAGTTTCATTAAAGTTTATTCCCGAAGAATAAACAGTTCAATTAAAAGCAATATGTTTTTTGTTCGGAGAACTAAAGACATTAAACAGAATTATTGCCTGGCATAAAAAATTCTTAAAACCTTAAGCAAATAGAGTTTACATATTAAATAAATTCATGATAAAGAATACTTCTCCTAAGGAACCAAGAAAACTTGTAATTAAAATTCTATCCACTCGGATATGACCCTAGCTGATCCTTGTGGGACCTCCGAGGAATATCTTAAAATATATTGCCCCGAATTCCCAACCCACTGAAGCCAAACAAATACCCAATTAATTAGTTGGAGGCCACAAACTTGGTCATCGTGTTGGGGGTTTCAACTTTTTCAAGCAGCCACACAAAAATATTCGGCGATAACTTGGGGAATGAATTTGGTTCGCGTCGCTGCTGCTACTTCTGTTCCCCGAAAATTTCTAATGCGGGCATTTTCCCCTCGGCTCTCTGTGGAAATTATACACACACCTAAATACACATGCACACACACCCGGACAGCCCAACCTGCTGCTGTTGTTGCTGCGGTTGAGCTGGGTAAATAAAACGGAAAACAAATGAATATAAATGTGAAACAAACCAAGTCCTGAGAAAAGAGGGAGCCCAATGCAGGGCGAGCGAAATGAAATTGCAACTGAATTTAGTTGTTTGCAGCACCGAAAAAAATCAAATATGTATTATTTTTTAAATATTTATAAACTTACCTTACCTTAACTAAGTTTGACTTGCTTTTAATATTATTTATATTTTAAGTGCCTAAGAATAGGAGAATACAAATTATTACATTAAGTTAAGCTTTCTAACTATGTTTTCTAAGTGAATAACGACTTTTGGGGGAACCTAAAATTTCCTTAAATAATTTCTACTTAATTTGCAACATTGTTCCTTTTCAACATATTTAATAATAAATTACTAACTCCACTTAAAGAAACCGAAAACTTCTCCCGTGTACAGTTGCTGATTCTTGTTGTCTGTGTGCGCTATCATTGTCCAGAGTTTTTCCTGCTCATATTTGCTGGCACGCTAGAGCTGGAAACAAAGGAGAGGAACGAGGCGAGAGTGACCACCATTAATGGAAATCTGCTGAACGAAATTCGCATTGCAGAACGGGTGCTGTAATAAGAAAACTGGGGACGGAGCACAGGTCGGTAGACACAACAGGGCAAAACTTCAATTCCAAAATCGAGAGTCGAGTCGAGTTGAGTCTCGTGTGCACAATGTGCTCGCATTACTCATGCGCCCCGTTGGCCGGCACGTAATATTCGAGAGTGCGCAAGAAAACAAGACGGCAGAATGGTGAAACTCCTGCCTTATGCTGTCCTTGTTGCCTTGGCCATAATAAAATGATAAATGAGTACGTGTACTCCGAGCTAAACGTATTTTAATTTGAAAAACGGAAGCCAACTCGGCTGCAGGAAGTACAAAATGTGGGAAACAAAAAATAATCTGGAATGGCCGGCGAGGGCTTGCTCATTTTTCTTGTTTGCCTTAATTATGCATTCCCAGCTAGAGAGCGAGCGAGCACTGAGCAGATTTTTGTTTTCTCCCGCTGTCCAGGGAAAATATTTTTATACCCGGTAATTGTAGAATGCAGGGATTCCGGATTTATGGAACGACGGGAAAGGGAAACCTATAAAAACAAGCGCCGAGGCTATAAAAACTCTATGATTTGCCATAATACCCACAGGTATTTAACCTTCACCTAATAATTCACTTTTGATTGGGATCTTAAGATCCCATGCTTGATTTATGACAGTATATAGCATGGTATCGACTGGTCGAGACCCTGAACAATAGCTTCCCTTTTCGTTTTTAGTGCCAAAGGTGGCAAGGGACTGTTTCGACAATGTTTGTTTATGCAAAACTCATTTGACTCCCGAGAGCAAGGCAAACGCAATGTATTTCCAATAGTGTCAACTCGATGTGTGAGTGCAATCATCTGCACTTTCTCCGGCACTTTCTCTACCAGCTCCGCCTGGCTGTTCAAATATTGTCTGGCCCACAGCACCCCGGCATGTTCGAAGGCCTATTCAAATTTTCTGCCTTCTCTCTGGTGTCCTGGCGTCCTGTCATCAGTGGCTGGCCCGACTCCTGAGCCGTGGCAACTGTCTGCCTGTGCCTGTCACCACGTTTGCCTGAGTATCGACATTAAATTATCTGATTGGCAGTCGATATAACGACTGCAACTGGTTGAGACTTTATTTTTCCTGCTTTCAGCATCGAGTGAGTGGTCAGAAATGAAAAGATATTTATACATTAAGGCGATCCTGTTTGTACAAAGGGTAGAGACATTTCCTTAAGTGTGGACGACATTTATGGAGAGAATAAACTGGGTAACTTCACTCATTATTATTTAAATATATTTATAAAATGACTAACCATGCTATTAAATATTAATTAAACAACTCAATATCTCTATTTATTGTTTAGCCATAAAGTTTTGCCTATTCATCTCAGAAAACTGTGAGTTCAAGAAAATGGGAAGGAACATATTTAAGATTAAATCTTGAAGTATTACAAACAAATTTAAAATATTTTTAATGGTAGAATATATTTTTGATGGACCTATCATTAGCTTCTTGGGTCTTATCTCTGTCAAAGAGCTTCCTATACTCCCTTTTAACAGAAGTATGTATTTTTCTCCATGGGAAATACATTGATACAAAATATTTCAAAACTTATAACACCTATATACGTTGGTAATAAATAAAAGAAAAATATTTAAAGCAGCATGCAATACTGCACACCGAATCACTGACGTCAAACCGTGCGTCACCTTGTAAATCGGCTTAAGTGCATGCATTCCTTTGCCGTTGCATACTTTTGTGCATGAGGCTTGGGAAAATAAAATTGTTTTTCAATGACCTGCTTTTAGGCGGGCTGCAAAAAAATAAATATATGTTTCCATGGGCTTGTTTCACAAACAGGCACTCAATTCGCTTTAGATTTGACCATCAATTTACCGAAAAACATATGTAAGTGCCCAGATACACATTCGAAATTCAATTTTGCGTAGATTTTAGTGCACGGATTGCAACCGGCCTCGCTGCCCGAACTCACCTGCAAGTAAATAAACGGAAATAGAATTGAATTTCATTTTTGCGGAGAGGAGTGTATAATTTATTAATAAATCAAATTTATGCAGGCGAAAGTTTTTGGGTGTGTGTGTGTGTGTTGGGAAAACACACTCAATCCAAACCGAAAACAAACCCCAAACCATCACCGAAACCGAAACAAACGAACTGAACGAACGGCCAAAACTGCAGTTTGGCATAGCCGGAATTGTTGGCTGCCAAAGCGGTCAAAACTGGCCGTTTGGCCGAGAGGAATCGTAGGCATTTGGGTCGGAAGCGGCTGCCTTTGACTCGTTTCGGGCCCAGGGCGATTCTAATGGAAATTATGGAGCTCCTGCTGGTGCCTCCAAACGAGCAGATGATTGAGTCAAAGGCACGAAAAGCAACATATAAATGATGGCCCACTCGAACGGAGTGGCCTCAGGCCGCCGAACAGATATACTCCCGCACTCGTGTCCCTGGAAAAGCCTTCGAATGCCCAGTCCGAATAACGAGCATGGACTGAGTGCACTTTGGGAAAAATCTTCAAAGAATAAAGGAGATTTACTTGACCGAAAACCATAATATATAATATTATATAATCATTATAACCATTTATTGCTCTAGAAACAGAAACCCCCGACTGCTCTTAATAGCATCTCTTCATTTTTAAGTTTTTGAAAGAGTTTTAATCGGTATTTCTTAAAGTCTTTCTTGGTTTTTGCTGAGTGTACAGTCTATTCAATTTTCGTGTATCATCACCCCCCAGGCCAAGTGCACTGCACTCGTTCGCAGACTGAAGAGACTGGCTAAAAGCTTAAACTGCAACATTTTGTTTTGTTTTCCGATGAAGTGCAGAATCAACTTCGAGAGCTTTAGCAAACTTGGCCACTCACTGCAGCGTAGAAGAAGCCAAAAGCCAAGGGGCGACTTAAGAGCGAAGTAAGATTGATAAGCCCCCGACAGCCGCAGGAAAATAGATTGTACAACATTAAATTGGAAATAAAAAGTGATCCTCAGGTCTGGTTTCCAATTTCTAATACTAATGAGGTAGGAATTAATCATTTAATAAGTTATTACACTATTTATTATTCAACAGACTTGGCTTCGATGTCAACGAAACTATTTAAAATTTGAACTACGAGTAAGTTCTTCAAACTTGCCCCTAGTACCAGAGCCAGCAAATGGGAAACTTTTTCATACTCGAGATACTAACAAAGTTTGGAGCACAGTTTAAGTTTGGCAGCCACACGGGTAAATACTTGTTTATTTCTTTAAGAAGCCAATTAAAATGTTGAAGGTAAGCTGATCATATGAAAATATCAGCTACATAAGGTAATGAAAAAATGCCACACAGCAGTAAACACCATCAACAACAAAAGGGAAGCCTTCATCAGATACAGATATAATATTACATGGCACCAGAATGGGCATCTGCAGATTTCCCTTCCATTAGGCCCAGACTCAAATAAACAAATTCAAAATCCCCAACCAAAAAAAAGAGAGAAAGAAACAACAGAAAACAAAATACATTTTATCCCGTAACCAGGAATCCTCTTTCGGCCGAAGTAACCAACATTTGTTGCCGCAGGAAAGTTGGATTGGGCGAACTATTTTTTATAGCCGAGACCGGGCCTTGTAACATGTGCTGATGGGGCGGGAAAATGGGCATTGTGGGGGGCTTCTGGGGCTGGGGCATCATAAAAATAAATGAAAAGGTCACTTTGTATTGGTTGTGGGACAATTTAACACAGGCAAATGTGTATGCAACTGTAATTTTTCTGTCGGTGGCAGCCGCAGCCACAGCCAGAGACCATATGAAACAGCAACAATTGTATCCAAACCCGCACACACACACGATATACATACCAAATAGTTGGGGCATGTCCTTGGTGTTGGGGCAGGGGGCCGTGTCCAGGCGAATGCTTGGCGAGGTCCTTTCATTTGCTGTCCCACGCACGCACACACAAACATTTACTCATAAGCCTTAACAAGCGCCATTATTATTGGGCCCACACACACACACACACCCAGACAATTTCCCCGCACACCCACACACATGCTGGCCAAATGAACATGTTAAGTTTTCAACAGCTATAAATTATTTCTTTACCAGCCACTCGGCTTTTTCTCTATGCTAAATGCCCCTAAATGAAAATAATTTATTGTGGTCATTAGAGCAGGTCCTCCCATCGGATCTTCCTGCTTCGAGCATCCCTTCCGCCCCAGCCCTCCGAGTTATTATTCCTGTAGCGGCGGCGGGTAATTATTTACACTCAGACATCGGCAGGAGCAGACCGAGAACAGAATCAGCACTCGAGTTGCTCTGATAGCCATCTTGTGCTAATGCCATGTTAGTGTTTGATGGTGGCAACTGTACTTTGAGATAAGGAATTAATTCTTGGAAATTTGTATTAACAGATTGGAATTCAATGTAAGGGAAATAATTATTAGCTTCAAATTGATTTAATTTGAAGTCCGTAGGGATAGTTCAGGAAATGTTTAGGAAATCCTTTTTGAAGCATTTATTTATTTATTTGATGTGACAACTGTACTGCTAGATAAGCAATCAATTCTTCGAAAATTATATTCATGAGAGGGGAATTTAATGTAAGAAAACAATTAAAAATGGATTTAATTTTGAATATGTATGATAGTTAAAGAAATGTTTAAAAAATCCTCTTTGATTAATTAATTAATTCCTTAACTTTGAGTAGTTCAAAGATCATATTTTCTAATAGATTCCACATCCCAATTTCAGTTACTTTCCCGTCATTTATAATTATACAAAACAAAGAAATCATAAAAATCTGAGACTTAGCCAAAAGTGAACTAAAAAAAGAGCATTCAAAGATATGTTTCCGACTTATTTTCTTTTCTTCATTTCCAACCTCTCACTCTTTTTGGTCATAACCGGTTTGCCGGAAAACCCTCCGTGTAATGAAGTCCCAACTCAACGGTACTCTTCCCTTGAGATGTTCTACGCGGACGTAAAAAGAGGCGGACTTCGATCCCTCACCGCCATCGATGAAGACAGCTGGCATCAGGTCATCTGTGGCGAGTGGCTGGTGTTACTGTGCTCACAGCTCGACTGCGAATGCATGGACCTCAAGAGGATCCTTCAGCGTTTGCCGGACACAGTCAAGGACGTGGGCCTGGCCTTTGGGGATCTCTCCAAGGAAACTGCTTTGCAAACCCGGATGCATGCCCTGGATCCCATAACCCTATATCATGTCATAGACGGAGACTTCCGACGATTGAAATCCCAGCAGGACGTGTTCTCTTTGCGCGATCTTCTCCTACTGCGCCAGTGGACCGAGATTCTTCCTGTTATGTTCTGGAAGCAGCCGTCATCCCTATGGACAAGTTGGTGTGTTTTTTTCTCTAAAGTGGCCGTGAAGCTGCTTAAGTCCGGTTATGTTGGCCACAGCTATTATGTGGCCACGTGGTGGATCACCTTTGTGTTGGCCGGAATGCTGACCACCGGACTTTGGAGCATATATCTGTTGTGGTGTAAGATCTTACGCATGTGTCACTATTGGAAGAGGCAACAAGACTCCTACCCTGCCCTGCTTTCTGCTACCGACGAGGACTTTACCGACTCATAAGAAATAACCTTTATTTGTAGATAACTTTATTGAAATAATAATTTAAAAAATTCAACCCGAACTTAATATCTACGTGGACCAGGTGGAATGGCCGCCACCGAATCATCCAAGGTAGTGTCCACCACCGGACGGTATTTGACCGAGGCACAGCCCCCATCGCCCAGGGCAAAGGTCATGGTGTGCTTCCGCCAGTGCTCCTCGAAGGGCTTCTTCTTCTGCCCGTCCAAGGGCTCTTTGTAATCGAACTCATCCAGACGGGTCTTGAAATCCTCGCGAGAGTGCGATCCCCTCGACTCCTTTCGATTCTCCATGGCCGTGATAATGTGTACCGCACTGGCCAGCAAATTCTGGAGTTCTAGGGTCTCGACGAGGTCCGTGTTCCATACCAGGGTGTGATCGTCGACCTTCACGTCCTTGAACTGCTTGCACAACTCTGCGATTTTGAGCAGGCCTTCCTTGAGGAGCTCTCCATCCCGGAAAACGGACGCGTGCTTGGTCATCGCCCGCTGCATTTCCAGCCTCAAGGCGGACGTGGGAGTGCAGCCGTCGGCGTTGCGCAGCCGCTTAAAGTTGTCCAGAGACTTTTCCGTGGCCGTGTCATCCACCTCCGGTGGCTCTTCACCCGGACAGCTGGTTTCCGCAATATCGGAGGCACAGACTCGACCGAAGACGATGAGATCCAGCAGGGAGTTGGCCCCTAATCGGTTGGCGCCGTGTACCGAAGCGCAGGAGTTCTCTCCGCAGGAGTACAGCCCCTTAACCACCTGTTCGCTGCCATCCGAGTCGACAGTGACCACTCGACCCCGGTAGTCCGTGGGAATTCCCCCCATATTATAGTGGACGGTGGGCAGGACCGGCACGGGCTCCTTGGTAACGTCCACATTGGCGAAGAGCTTGGCGGTGGCCGTGATGCCCGGCAGTTTCTTTCTGAGCACATCTTCGCCCAGGTGATGGAGTTGCAGGTGCACGTGATCTTTTAGGGGACCACAGCCGTTCCCGGCGAGCACCTCCATGGTCATGGCTCGAGCTACCACATCCCTGGGGGCTATATCCTTGGCCTGCGGCGCATACCTCTCCATGAAGCGTTCCCCCTTGGAATTCAGGAAGAAGCCCCCTTCACCCCTGACGCCCTCGGTGATGAGACATCCCGAACCGTAGATGCCTGTCGGATGGAACTGCACGAACTCCATGTCCATGAGCGGCAGCTCCTGGCGCGACACCCAGGCATTGCCATCCCCCGTACAATTGTGGGAGGCGGTGGTGGAGAAGTAGACACGTCCGCAGCCGCCGGCTGCCACCACCGTGTTCTTGGCCAGAAACCGATGAAAGGTGCCGTCGTCCAGCTTCCACGCCAAACAGCCGACGCAGGCCCCCTCGGACATGATCAGGTCCAAGACGAAGTACTCCACGTAGTAGTGGCACAGATCCGCGTGCTTCAGCGTCTGCCCGTAGAGCGTGTGGATGAGGGCGTGGCCAGTGCGGTCGGCGCAGGCGCAAGCCCTGCTGGCCACCGGGCCCTTGCCATAATCCAGGGTCTGGCCACCGAACGGCCGCTGGTAGATCTTGCCGTCGGCTTTGCGGGAGAAGGGCATCCCGTACGCGTCCAGCTCGTAGATAGCCTTCTCCGCCTCGCGGCACAAGTAGTGGATGGCGTTCTGGTCGCCCAGCCAGTCGCTGCTCTTGACCGTGTCGTAGAAGTGGAATTTCCAGTCGTCCTTGTCCATGTTTCCGAGAGCGGCATTCACGCCACCCTGGGCGGCCACCGTGTGGGATCGGGTGGGAAACAGCTTCGAGACCATGGCCGTCTTGAAACCCTTCTGCGCCAGCCCGAGTCCTGTCCGCATGCCCGCTCCCCCAGCTCCAATGACAATCGCATCGTACTTGTGATCAGTGAGGGCGTACTCGTCCTGGCAGCTGCAGCTCCTGGCGGGGGTGCTGTGGAATGCGCGCTTCCCTTTTGGATATAAAAGGGTTCGGCGCAGGGGCTGTGCTGCACGTTTAGCAAAGAGGCGATTCATGGTACTCGATCGTGTTTGGAGTTTATTATCTTAAAGTGTATTTTGTTTGGATGGGAAATACAAAGTCTCTACGATTTCTAGAGAAATATTTTATAGAACGTAAGTCTGAGATATTCTTCGTATTTAAATCCATTAATTTGTAGCTTAATTTCCACTTATAATTCAAAGCACACTTCCTTCGGAATTCTTTTATACATTTTTCAAGCGAGAACTTTACCTTAATCCTATAAAGAATATGAGGAAATAGTTTTCCCATATAAAAATCCTCATTTAAAACCTGCAAACTAGAACCCAAGAAGCTTTTGAAATTATGCAACTAATTACAACAGTTTTTACTCGCAACCAAGTCAACATTGCCACACCGAGCCGCTTAAAGTGGACTTCATTTGGCTTTCTCATGTTCTGTTTGCTGACTCACGCCATTTTCAAGCTTGAAACTCTAAACTTGAAGCTGTGCCGGCTTCCAGGAAAATCCTGCAGCCAGGGCGAGAAGTAGACGAGCGGCAAACAGGCCAAGATGGCAAAGAGATGGTCAAGATGGCCCAGAGCAAACAGAGCGAGAGATCGGGCCGGGCAAACATACTTAGCAGCAGCAAAACGAGCAATATGTAAATGTGTCTGGGTTTCGGGTCTCGGTCTGGGTCTGAGTTCGAGCAAACAGAGCAGACTAGAAAGGGGCGAACCCATGGGCGGAAAGCCAAGAATGGCGAACGAAAGACTTCGGACACGAACTCGATCGCTGGGTGTGTGCTCCGGGCTAAGGGATTTTCCCCGACGGCTAATTGCACCCGAAGGATATATTTGCGCGTTCGTCCTGTGCAAAGCCTGCCCCATTTACCCTCCGTCTTTCCTGTTTTTCTCCTTTTTTTCGCCGGCTGCCTGCTCGGCGTTCGCACTCTCGCGTGTTTGCTTTATGAGTTTACAACCTCAGCCTAATTGAGGCGGGGAAATTCGCTTAGGCGGCCATAAAATCGAATTGTTTGCAAACACACAAGCAGAAAGGATTGGCCATAAAGCGGCTACAATGCCGTGCGGTGAATATTTAGGGCAAGGACGTTCTCCGCGAAAGGGTTGATCGAGGATCTACGGAAGGTTGGCCTGCATTTCCGCGTACTCCTCCGGACTCCGCCGGCCGAACGGATTCTTAATGAAAACGTGCGGCACCTTTAATGAATGACCGACCGATAGGTAGCCGTAGACATTCGTCACGGGTGCGACAACTACATGGCGATCCATTCGATTCACTTGTCTATCCGCCAGATACATTTCTCCATTAGCCATCACCCAGCGCACAGCCTCCGTCCCCTCCATTTTCACGAGCGGGCATTTTATTGAGTTCCACACTCTGTTGATTTTTCTCATTTACCCCCGCCGAGTGGTTGCTGTTGCTGTAGCAGACCTTAAACTAATGGCCATCGTTGGCCGGTGTTTGTCTTTCAGCGCCATAGAATGCCCAACTTCATCGGACGTTACCAGCCCCCCGATGAAGTCGATCCATTGACCATGTCTTGGAGGTAAAAGAGAAGCCCAGCCCTGCAAGTTGCGCGTGATCTCAAAAATCACGAAAAAGCTATAAATAGTTGCCGCATTTAGGCTCATAAATATATTTTAAAGATCTCCAGTAAACTTTCGAAACAACTAATTATATTTATTTATATAAGAAACGGCTATTTGCTTTATATAATGTTCTTTAAAATTAGCACCCAAATTGAGACAATAAAGAAATAAATAAAGTATATTTTTAGATATTCGTTTTTAGTTTTTTTCAAGACATATAAACGATTCTAATTATAATTATCTCAATTTTCAAGTGAAAGAAAATGTTATAGGAGAGCTATCGCATATTTAAATTGCATACAAAAATGTTTATGAATAATATCAAAGATAAATAAATATATCTAGAGTCCAGAATATCTGGGAAATATATACATTTTAGCAAATTTTTGTAACAAGTACAAATAATAGATATTTAGTAGATACTTTTTAGTATTAACCTCTAAAAACCAAATAAACAATAACCTCCATATGCATTTAAATCTCTGATGCTGTTGATTTTTTATTATATCAATCAACCCGCGTACAGTCATCCTTGACTAACTTATACTATATAAACGAGTCATTCAGACATTCATCGTTCTAATTTTGATGGCGAATCTCGTTTGGCCGAGACTAGTCACGCACCGCCCCAAAAAGCCCAGCAACTCCGCCCCGGTTCCAACTCATATTTTGGCCACATACACAAATTTACGTACGCAGTCAAATGTTTACAACTCGAAATTCAGCTGAAAATTTAACCAAAAAAAAGGAGAAAATAAAAGAAAGAGAGTTGGAACGGCAAACCCGTTTTCAACTACAAACAGACCCCATGGAAAAAATACAAAGTTTTAATTGGTTGCGCACACAAATCACGAAACGAGCGTCTAAACAAATCAAAGCCATTCTGCGACGGACAGTGACTCCAGACATCAGGCACACGGAGAAAAATTTAATTTAAAAATATATGCCCAAATATTCCTACTCAATCTGGGCTTTGAATTATTTGTTTAATTCAAAAGAAAGCTTAAACAGGGCTTTATGTCAAAATAAAGCGTCCTAGTATTATTGTTTGGAATTTTAAAATGCATTTGTAATTAAGAATATATCTGTTACTTTATATTATAACTGTTTTAAACATATTTAACCTCAAGCTTTTCATTTATAACGACAATGGAATTTTGATAATGAAACTTAAAGCATTAAAGACTTTTTCGGCTTTCATTATTTTTACCATGAAGTAAACGATTCTTTTCTCTCCGTGCTGTGTATTTTTCACAACGGAAACACGTTTCACTTAATTTTTGGCGCATGCAAATTTCGAACGATTATCCACGGGGGCTAAGGTGGCAGCCGCAGGACTCCAGTCTCCAGGCCCGCGAGGTGTGCTCGCCCTGAGTGATCCGACCCACCTGAAAAGCCCCCAGGCCAAGGCTTCTTACCTGTTGCCCGGTTGATTGGCGCGATGGCCGCATATGGACCCGAGCGAGAGGCACAGAGCTGACTCGCCACTCTTACCTGTTAGAGGGCGTGGCCTGGCCCGGTCTGACCGGCAGCTAGCCGATCACCAAGCAGGCCAGAGTGGGACGGCCATAGGAGCGGGAACGAGTTACTCTAGCCGGCCATCAGGGAGCAAGAGCAACAACAAAGCCGACCAAAGACGAGGCATAGAGGCACCGCCGAAAGCGCGGCTTGTGATGGTTGAAGAAATTAGCACCGATCGTCGATCATTAGCTCGGGAACGGTGGCAACGCAAACACACACGATCGGCAGCGGCAGCGCACAACTCGGACGGAACTCGACTCGACTCGATTTGAAATTTGAAAAACTCAAAAAGCGAAGCGAAACACAAGGGATAAACTCACGCGCTTCCTCTTCGCACCTTAAAAATTCATTCAATCGAACCAACATCCCAGATCCGCGACCGAATTAAGTGATCCTTCGACACAGTTGTGAACATAAAAGTGCGGGCTTTAGGAGTGTTTTTTAAGTAATCACAAAAACAAGTTTAATATAATCCAACATTAAGAAAAGCTCTTCCACTGGATTACATCGAGAACGCCGAATTACGGCGGGGAAAAGTTTTCCAAATATGTAAGTTTACACCAGTATGAGCTTTGGACATTAATCACATAATCATTTGATTTGATTTTGTACCGTGGGATGTACATTAATGCAAGATAAATTGTTTTCTGTAACAGTTCTTATACATACATATTTGTGTAGAAAAGTAATATTTCATCTGAAACCCGAGTAAAATGGTATAGAAAAGGAATTAAAAAGTAGTACGGGGTTAGTTAAAAAATTAAAAAAAAAAATTTTGCGTCATATCATGTCAAAGCTTAAATTATAAATTAATATTAAACACAACAAAAGTTTGCCATTTAAATGTTTTTCTTATCTAATTTATAAGTACACCAAACTTTTTGCTTGAAATAATCATGCTCTTAAAATGCTGGGTTTATTAACTAACTAATACATAATCTTTATGAAATTTGAATTAACTAACTAACACATAATCTATATGAAATTTGAATTAGTAAATATATCTTTAAATCCTAAAAAAAAATTATATTATTAAACAGAAGTTTGTAACAGAGAAAAATATAAATCTTCAGAACACTTAATCTATATGAAATTTGCTTTATGTTATATTGATATATATCTTGAAATACTTGCAAAATAATACATTATTAAACAGAAGTTTTCAACGCAAAAGATGTGAAAATTGTAAACCTATAAAGTATATTTGGATCAGCATCACCAGACGAGTGAGTCACGAGTTAGTCTAGACATGCCTGCATGGGGTGTCTCTCGGAATTTGGACTCAGTATTAGGAGGAAACTTTTAGTACAGCCAAATATATACAAATTAAGCAAGTTTAAAAGTTGTCTATTTGTAGGATTTTATATTTAAAGCATCTATATAACAGTTAAACCCATTAAAATATGAAAGTTTCTACCATTTTGTATTATACTTTAAAATACAAACTGTTTCAACCCTAATCCTTTACCACAAGTCTGTCAGAACTCATAAGAAAAATGACGCACACCCAAACTTGACCCCAAAACAGATGGCGCTGGAAGAGCATACATTCGATTCTGCGAATCAAGAGCCCCGAGAGCCCATAAAACGCCCGTGTTTATTTATCCGTGTGACATATGACCATAAACGTAATCAAATAGCAAATTGGCAAACCTATTTAAACGAACGTGTGAAAATCAAATGCCGAATCCAAACACCACCACCAAACAGACACTTTTTGACACTCGTCCCAAAAAAAGAAAAAGAGTGTTGAGGAGCCGCCCGAAATCCAGCGGGCAAGTGACAAAAGCCCCCATTAACGATCCTAATAATACCTCTAATGACATAAAACAGCAGCACAAGTCGGGGCAGGGGGCGGGAGTAGCTATATCTCTGCCCAGGCCGTGGGCGTGGCACCCGTTCACACGCAAATTAGTGGGGACATAAGAATTTCAACGCAGACAGCACGGGGGCATGGTATGGGGATTGCCAAAAAACACACCGACTTAGATCGATCCGCCGGCCAATTACGACGCATGTGAAAATTATCCTATTAAATGCAAATCAAAGATTCCCATAAACAGACCGAAGGAGCCCCTCCGCCCCCGCAGGTCGTTTAGTACTTGACAAATGCTTACTAATTAATTACAGTTTGTACAAAATTTTAGTATGCCCCTCATAAAGTGCGCCTATCACTGTGCCGTGCAGTGCAGAAAACAAAAGTGTGACAATCACCACCGCCCCCGAGAAGCAGTAGCCGGTGAAAAAAAATATATACTTGGTGACAAAGGTGACAAAGGTCACGGGTATAACTGTGAGCAAACATCCCTGCTTTGATTTTTTATGCGCCTCCGCAAAGCCTCAAAATCTAAATTTGGTTTATTTTCATGCGAAGTGGTGTGTGAAATTTAGCAAATTCGTTTTAATCGCCTCCAAAGGGGCTACCACAGCAAGTTGTCATCGACGACGCCACCCGCTAGCATCCTGAGCAGGTGCGAAATATAATCCTTTTGAGCAAAGTGCGAAGTATGGCAAAGAAATCGATAGTTTACGAATCAATAATGATAATATTACACGTGCGACGAAGACAGCAGCTTGGGACCTGCGGTCATTGCTTTCAGATTTAAATAAACAAAATAAAAAATATAAAAAGGGATCAAGCAATATAAGTAATACAAAAATTATCCCACTGAAATATATTTCATTCATTTTTTTAATTCAGCTGAAAAGTAGCAAATTTAAAACGAAACAAAGTGTATAACTTATGCAGTTAAATGCCCCATTCAAATGCAACCATTTAACTCTTAAATAGCACTTTATAGTTATTTAAAAAAACGTTTTAAATTCCGCAAATAGTAGAGCAGAAATATACAAGCTCTGCAGTCAATTTGGTGTGCATCCCATTAATGCCTAATTACCCCATGAAATGCAGTCAGTTTTCTGATAATTTAAAAATATTTCACACTTTTACTGACTTCATTTAAACTGAAATAAATTTCTATCGCTTATAAAAGCAAAAAAATCTAAATTTATCCTCTAAATCGCTCAATATTTTTCCGTTCGCCACCATTAGTACGTGTTCGCATGTACTTTTGTGCTTCTATTTGAGTTCGTAAGCGCCATATTACAAAAGGTTCGGTTCGATTTCGAATAGCGCGCATTTTTCATACGAAAAGGAGATAAAAAAAGCCCCTCAAAGCGTCTGGGTAAATATCAAAGTCACGAAATGATTCAAAAATCAACAAAGACAACAACGAGGCGGATGGGGAAAGAGTCCAATGCAAAGCCCAAACCCGTCATGGCTGCCATCAAAAGTCAAAGTATACTATACTATATGTATATGCCCGTAGAAGCGGGCACACACGCGCGCCCTCGGATGAGGAGACAACATACAAAAACAGCTTTTCATTAAGCTTAGTGATGGAGCTGAGGCTGGGACACCGAGTCGTGGTGCTGGTGGAGCGGATCGATGTGGAACACAAACACACCGGGCTGTGCTGAGATGTGTGCCCATGAGCCGTCATGAAGAGTGAATTTTTATGGTGTCGTCTATTTGGGACATGAGAAAAACCCGCCAAGAATTGCGTGAAAATTAGGATAACGCGGCGGGCAGGTTGGGCTGAGAAGGCTGAGAAAACGGAAACCTTTGAACATCCATAAACTGGCTTTGACTTTCCCCTGAAGGGTTAGAACGGTTAAACTTTGAAAGTCAACTGATTGAAATAAATGCGATGTGGGAAACTTTTAATTGGCTGCTGAGCAAACATAAAAGATTAAAGACATTACGCTTAATCTAATGTCACAGTTTATTATTCAAACAATATTAATGGTAGCAAATATTAAACCCAGAAGTTTGGGTTGATTGCTAAAATAAATTTGGAGTTAGTAAGCTGAGTAATAACTTTGATATCTTTTAATATTTTAGGTTATATGTGGAAAAAGAAAATCTTATTGCAATTACCTTTATTTAGTTACCTTTGTGAAGGCTCTAACTCGCTTACACAAATTTCCAATGTTTTCATAGCCCTCTGAACTGATTGATTTGCTCTTTCAGCTAGAGAATCCTCTAGAGAATACCCATCTGCTGATTGATTGTAGTAGGAACTTTATGTGGTCCGGGTCTCACCTAGAACCCCATAGAAACCTGTTCGCTTGACACCATCAAATTAAATGGTTGACAAATAAGAAAGACACCGAACCACATTCGGTTATTGCCATCTTTTATGATGGAAGATGGGCACAGAGATTTCCCATAAATCAAAAATGGATCCAAGAAGCAAGAACACAATCAGCCGAAGGTATGTGGGGCTGTGCAGCCATAAAAAGTAACGAAAATCCTAGACGGCGGCACTTTGCCTCCAATTCGTGGCCCAATAAAAACAAACAAAACAATTAATACATTTTGTTAATTTATGATTACAAAACATTGCGAGAAACACTTTCGGTAGGGAAGGGGTCCCAGAATTTAGACATCATCCAAACCGGCACATCTAAAGGGGTTTCGGCATAGGAACCATCATCCCATCATACCATGTGACCCTGGCCCGACCCCGACGCAAAAGCAGAGAAAACAGAGGTGTTTGTTGCCGCGGCCATAAATAAAAAGGGTGCCCGTTGTTTATGGCCAGCCAGCATCTCAGCCGACTCAGACTCGGACGGAGACTCTCAGCCTCAATCCCAATCCCAATCCCAGTCCCAGACAAGATCCCAGGCATGGCATGGCTAAAGTGTGCAATATAATTAAAAGCCGACAAGAGAGCTGGACGAGCATTCTTCTAATGCTCCTGGGACAGTGTTGTAAACGCATAAAGCCGACACTTCGACGACCAGGCGGGTGAAATTGCTTTGATGTAATGCCAATGCACACTGGCCACGGCCTTGATTGTATTCCAATCCAAATCTCATGTCTGACAAGCAAGTAAAGATGTAAGGAAGTAACTTAGGATCGAAGGAATAATGTAAGTGAATAGATTTTGACCAGAAAAAATCAGAAATCTTCTGGAAAAATATTTAGAAAAATATTTAAGCAAATATCTTTCCTGACATAAAAAGTATGTTTTTTCATCTTCTCGATAGATCAAGTTTCTCACTTAAGCAGATGGCTTTTTATCACTTATTAAAGCTTGATAGGTTCTCTCCAACATTTCCTTTAAGTGCTAATATTTTTCTTAGGACACTGTGCCAACCAAATGGGTCCCAGGACTATTATCATATAAAAGGCGTTTAGCTAACAACGAGTTCTCATGTTCCTGACACATAAAGAATATGGTGCTTAGCTTATTCTTAAGAATCTGTCCAAACCTAAGATAATAAAAAATGTATATTAAATTCCTATTAAAAAATATTTTAAGCACACTTTAAAACTTTAAAATGCAATTCAGTTCGACACAAAAAGGCTTTAATTTTATTCCTTCTGCTCATTAAAGCTGACATGACCACATCGCACATCTTGTCCGCCGTGGATCCAACAACCGGACTCAGTGGCAATGTGTCAGGCGGTGGAAATGGTGGCGGCGGTGCCAACGGGGGCAGTGGCTCGCCGCAGCATGTGACCCACAATGGACACGGACACGGACATGGCCACGGATTGGGTGGCGTGGTGGCGGTGGCTGCGGGCGGCGGTGCCAGCGGATCCGGCAATGGCGGCCACCGGGTCGTGGGCGGTGCGAGCAGCCCCAACGAACTGGATCGCAACCTGCGCGTCTCCCTGGACGACCGAGAGCTGTGGCTGCGATTCCAGAATCTCACCAACGAGATGATCGTCACCAAGAACGGCAGGTGAGTGATTTTTCTGGGGGGTGGGCAGAGGGGCGGGTCAGTTCGAAATTCGAATGTGTTAAATGGCGATGGCGGCGCATTTTGTTTTCCTATGCAAATTGGCAATGAGGTTTTGCGCTTTTGTTTTTTGCTGCATCGCTTTTCCATGTTTTTCATCTCGCTGCTCATCATTTGCAAGTCATAATGAAGCGTTAACGTTTCTCCGGTTGAGGCAAAGATAAATACACTCGGGAAAAATTATGAATAGCTCGGGTAAATATTTAAATGCGATCAGAACGGATTAGTTGAGTAAATATTGTAATTAAAGCTAATTAAAAAGAATTCCATCAATTAAGTAATGGAGGGAAAAAATAAATATATATAATTCAAGCTAAAATTTGTAGTTGTTAAATAAAAATACATTTTCAATAAGGTTTTAAGAAATTCTCAATGCGGAATTCTTAACGGAACATTAAGTCCAAGGCACATATAAGAGAAAATCCCTCCTCTAGGCTCTTAACATACAAAGAGTGCAACTAAAATTCCCAAGTACGAATTCAGGTACATAAAAACGTTAAATGTTGAGGCCAATCGTTAGGTATTTGAATGACCAGCGATCACTAAGAACAATTTAAATAATAAAAAATCCTAAGATATCAGGAATTGGTTAATGAATTCTCCTACCAATATCAACTTAGAAATGCTCCCAATTTCTGTATTTTTCTGTAAGTGTACAGATCCCTTTGTACGTGTGTTTATTTACATGCGAGCATTTGTTGAAATAACTAAAAATATTTACCAATTTACGGGCATATGTATGGAGAGCGAGTGTGTGTGTGCGCGAAACGCGCGTTTAGAACTTGGAACCGGGCCGAGAGTCGGGTCTGCTGGCCTGGTCAGGTGCTAATTAGCGTGGCCCGGCAACAGCCGCCATCTTGTACTAATTGTTGTGGAACAGAGCCCGCATGAGCGTTCCAATATTTGCCCGCAACGCAATCCCAAGCCCCAGCCGGAGACCCCTCCTCCTTCCCTCCTCCTGGCTCCAAGAGTTCCTCTTTGCCAGATTTCATTTCAAGCCGAACTCCGGCTTTGGGGGGTTAGGTCTGGGCCAAAGGCAAAGGCAAACAAGCCGTGGCAGTTGGGCCTCTTGTTTGTCCACTATTACGGATGCAAGGCGACTGTTATATAACAGTTACAATTGCTAATTGCGATCCCCGTTTCTGTGATATTTTTCATAGGCGCATGTTCCCCGTGGTGAAGATCAGCGCCTCAGGTCTGGATCCGGCCGCCATGTACACGGTGCTGCTGGAGTTTGTCCAGGTGGACACACACCGCTGGAAGTACGTCAACGGAGAATGGGTAAGTCTTATAACTCAGGAAGGTTGTGCTTTGAAAAAAAGAGAAGATAACTTCAATTGCTGAAAATGATTATTAATCCCTTAAATTGGTTTATCTAAAACAAAGCTATATCAACATTAATCTGTCTAGGTTCCTGGTGGCAAGGCGGAGGTTCCCCCTTCAAATCCCATCTACGTGCATCCCGAGTCGCCCAATTTCGGGGCCCATTGGATGAAGGAGCCTATTTCCTTTGCCAAAGTTAAGCTGACCAACAAAACCAATGGCAATGGACAGGTGAGACCCCACAACCCCATGATAACTAAGCAAGCCACGTTAACCCAATCCGATTCCCTTCCAGATAATGCTCAACTCTCTGCACAAGTACGAGCCGCGAGTGCATCTGGTACGCGTAGGTTCCGAGCAGCGGCATGTGGTGACCTATCCCTTCCCGGAGACGCAGTTCATCGCGGTGACGGCCTACCAGAACGAGGAGGTCACCTCGCTCAAGATCAAGTACAATCCGTTCGCGAAGGCCTTTCTTGACGCCAAGGAGCGGCCGGACACGCTCTATCCGCACGACACCCACTACGGCTGGCTCATCCCTCCGCCCACGCACTACACCACCGCTGCCGCTGCAGTGGCCGCGCCCCCGCCCCCGCTGCCCATTGCCCAGAGTCACGGCCTGGTGGGATCGTGCCCCAGCGTTTCCTCTGCTGCTTCTGTAGGTTCCTCCCCGGGCGCTACCTGCGACCGATACGGACGCTCGCTGTCCGGACGCAGTGCGGCGCCCACTCGCAGCACGCCCTACAGCCGGCCCCGCGTTGTCTCTGGCTCGGGATCCAATGGAAGCGTTGGCAATGCCTCCTCCACATCGCCGCAACCGCCGTCGGCTCCGCAGACGCCGACCAGCCTGCACTCCTCGTCGACGGGATCGGTGAGCACCAGTGTGAGCAGCAGCGGCAGCACAGGCGGCGGCCTCGGATCCGCAGCCAGTGCCGGCTGCTTCAGCAGTTCCTACTCGCAGTCCGGCTTCATGCCGGTGGAGGCCAGTCCCACGGCCTCGGTGTTCTCGTATCCCAGCAGCTGGCAGAGCAACGGCAACTACTGGAACGCCACCAGCGTGCCCGGACCGATGCCCATGAACGTGTGCAGCGGCCGCAATATCTGTGAGTAGTCCTGACCCAAAATCTGATTCTTGGAACCACTGTTTGACCCCTTTTTCGTCTTCCTTCAGCCTCCCACAACTCGCCTTCGCCCACGAACGGTTCGCCAAGCTACACAACCTCCTCGCCCAGCTATACCATCCACCACCTGACGCCGCACAGTCACCAGTACAACATGGCCCAGACGGACATCTATGGAACGGGAGTGGGCGTTGGAGCCGGAGTCGGAGCTTCGGGTTCCCCTCAAGCGGCGTACGGAGCTGCAGCGCACCAGGTGTACCATCCCACGCCCACCTCACCCACCCACCAGCTGTACACGAACGCTGTGCTCAACGCTCCCTCGGCCTTGAGCTATCCCGCCAGCGGATGGCACAACGGATCCGGGGCAGAGTACGGGCTGTACCAGAATGCAGCGGCCGCGTACTACCAGCCGGAGTACATTCCCCTGGAGATCGGGTAGGTTACTTCGGTGGGGAACTGTGCGCTCTTACCGCTAACGTAGCTATCAATGAATCCCGCCCACCCGCCTTGCAGCTACGCCGCCCACCCGCTGGAGCCGGTAGACGTGTCGAAGACGCTGGACGATCCGCAGGCAGCCATGTACAAGCCGAGCGACGAACAGAGCTCGGTCATCACGCTGGAGTGCGCCAGTTCGGGCTTGAAGATACCCCACAATGACATCAAGATAGAGACCTCGTCGCTGGAGCACTCGGTGGAGCGGGGAGCTGTTTCCGGTGCTGTACTACCCACTGCCGTGGTGACCGGAGCTGCGACCGTGAGTGCCGACACCTGGACGCCCCTCACACCGCCCCAGAGCACGCTGCAGTGATGGGATCAAAAGGATCAGGACCCCCCAGCCCTTAGACGCATGACCCCATGGATGTTCGATCGAATTAGACTTAAACCCTCTTATGTTAGTAACGCTATCAGTAACGCACTCCCAACCGCAATATCGCACCTATTGTAGAATTATCTATATCTATATGCTGTACAACAATCTCCTATAAAGTCGTAATGAAAGTACACAATGGAAATTAACTAATTAATTTGAGAGCAGTGCTAATACCTATAATGAGCTACTACAAGGGTTACAAGTTTAACTTGCTAACAAAGCTCCATTCATTTCATTCATTTGTTACATCAAATTCTGTCACTGTTTTGCACTAAATTCCCAGAAACCACTTTTGGGAAAAGGACACAAAAATGTAAAATATTTTATCAGCTAGCCAGGCACCATTTAATATCCAAAAGCATTTTAGAAGTGTGCTTTGGAATAGAATGTTGCCTTCTTGGCACGAATCTCTAAATATTTTCCAGGAAAAATATTTGTTTGTGCTAGAGTCCAGTGCTCGAACCCCTTTGCCAGTTTATTCCAACATAAAGTCACAGGGCCCTGGAGCCACAGAGTGCAGCATTGCATGGCCACAGTAAAACAAAGGACTTTATCTTGACTAGGGTCATAGGGTCATAGGAGCAACTCCTGGAGTACTTGAAAGGGCACCTATTAAACTTAAAATCGCCTTAACAATTACAGACAATAACGATGCGAGGGGCCGGCAGAGCACTGCTTAAGCTATTGTTGGAACCAAAGGAGTATTCAATTTAGTTTAAAACTTTGCCCCATCCTGCGGGCCACTTGCAGCCGTCAGACAATGGAGGAGCACTTGGCCGAGTCAGAGCCCCCGGGCGATCTCCGGGCGGCAATCTGCCAGGACCAATCCAGCCGTGAGCCCGGAATGCCCCGTCAAAGAGCCTCGCTGATAATGAGTTTGGGTAATACGCGTGTGTTGGCCTGGCCCAGTGCATTAGGAGGTGGAAGAAGCAACGGCCACTCACCACCTGGCAGGGAATGGCAGCGGCAACTGCCGGGCACCTGCAGTGCAGAAATAGTTGGAGCAATTAAAATTACACGGCAGAATCATTTGTGCAAGAATGCGCTCTTTGTGGAAGGGGATTTGGGTGGAAGTTAGTACACAGAGAGAAACCTTAAGGTTACCAAAAGTCCTAGTGGTTGGAAAGTAAGAAAACATTTAAAAATAATATCGAGAAATCCCTGGAACCCTTTTGCATTTATAAAATATATTTAAATCAAATTCATTAACTCACCTGATAGTCCATTGAGTTTCCGTAGCCCATGTGATTGCAGGAGCAGGAACAGTGCTTGATATGCTGCTCCAGCTCGTCGTCGATGACCGTAGTGCCGGTGGTGGTCAGGTGTCCTAGTCCCTCCTGATGGAAATGGACGTGCTCCAGGTGCTCCCAGTGTTCCCGCTGGCGGTAACGAGCCTCTTTTGTCTGCTGTTCGACCAACTCGAGCTGATTTGCGGTATGTTGGTGCTGGAGGCCCTGCTGTGGCTGTTGCTGGGATTGCTGCTGCTGCTGTGCTTCCCCGGGCCAATCCAGGGAGGAGGACTTGAACATCCGCCTGCCCCCCGTTGTTGTGGATTGCATGTCGCGGCCGGGACTGTTATGGGCACTGTTGTCGCTCTCTTGCGCTGTTAAGCTGCCGCCTCGCAAGAGAGCAGCACTCCGCTCAAAGCTTTTGGCGGCCAGCTGCTGTTGCTGCTGCTGCTGGTGTTGCTGGTGGAAAGCTTCGTACGCAACAGTTTCGTCCTCCTCGACATCGCTGACGTTCTGGTAGCGCCGCACGGGCAGAGCGCCACCAGTTGCTCCGTTGCCAACTGCCGCCGCCGCCGTGGGCGTTACTGTGACCGCCGAGCTGGCAGCACTGAGCATCAGGCGAAGGATTTCGTTGGTGTCCTTCGAGGGCAGCGGCACACTGCAGGAGCCCGTCTCCGCCTCCGAGACTTCCTGCGGCTCTGAGTTGACCTCGTCCGAGCCATTGGACTCCAGTTCGAGCTGTTGCTTCTGGCGGGCACGTTGTCCCACTA
>VNJO01003163.1:6346-102633 GCA_008042535.1 Drosophila tani | reverse complement strand
AACAGGTCGTTTTATTAAATTTTTTATTCTCCCCCTCCCCCCGTTCTGGAAATACCGAAAGTCTCCCTTCGCGCCACCTGGTATTTTTCTGGTATGTTTCTGGTATTTCGTTCGTTCGTCTTCGTACCGGCCTTTAAAACAGCGCTGCCAAACACCGTTTCCCGACTATTCACCTCTCGCTCTCTCTCACTGCTTAGAAACTCTGTTCGCGTGTCTGAGTACTAGGCTTAATAAAACGACCTGTTCTCAACTGTTGGCATCTCACTCTCTCTTACTGTTTCTTCACACAATTCAAAAATATAGATCCCGCCAAACACAATAATGTTTTCAAAAGCCCAGTCCAGGCGTTTAGAAGAGCAGATAAAGTTATAATAATTAAATAGGTAGAGGCCAATTCAATGATAAGGGATTTGGGCAATATTAAACATTTGCATAAATAAAGGCCTGGAAGGAAATAGGTCCCTCGATATTTGGTTATGACTTTGATGAGCACTATGAGCTGTCACGCTCGATTTCTGAGATGAAGGCGTCAGAGGCGACGGTCACCGCCCGCTGCTGCTTATAGCAGTGTCTGGCTGGACAAATCTTTCATTGCCAAACTCGAGAAGGACATACAGAGGCCGCAGCTGCTGAGAGCAGTATCTGGGTGGACTAATCCTTCATTGCCAAACTGGAAAATAACATGTACAGCAATGGACAGAACCGGACGCAGGAGCAGTACCAACTATAACCAAATGTATGCCAGCAAGGATCTCAGAGTCTCGCATCCATCAAGAACGAAGTAACTTTGAATCATTTAACCAGTCCAACCATTTAGTGGTAGCAGGAGTAGCTGCGGCAACCACCGCCACCACCCAGATGGTGGTTAATTCCACTTGGTAAAAACAGAATCACCAGCAGCAGCCGGTAGAGCAGCCCATGTCCTGGTTGTCGATCCAGGAAAGAATGTTGGACAAGTAATAGGGAGAAAAAGCGGCTGTTGTGCATGGTCGAGAGAATCTGGGCGACGGCGTTGGTGGTCATTGTGCGCCAAAAAAGCTATTCCAAAACGAAACTACAAGTCTACGCGAATTGTCTTTCAAATATAAAATAAATAATTGTAAATATAAAACAGCTGATTTAAGATTGGTATTACCGCATCATTTACCTCCCAAAAATGCCGAAGAGCGTTTTAATAAGCGGTCACACTGAAAAAAGATTAAATCTTTTTCGGGTTGCGAACTGTTTTTCTGTCTGCGTACTAGGCTTATGGCATTTCGTATTTTAAAAGCGTTGCCACCTGATCAACCCAGACACAAATTATTTTTTGCAATTATATTTTCAGTAACTTTTCTTGAATTTATTTATAATATAAATAATAATAAAAATAAAATCTTTTTTAATAAAACAGAAATTATAAATTGAATAAATTAATGAAAGCGAAAATATCCTTTGCACAAGAAAAAATGGCAGTTTGCCTAAACCATTAAGATATTCGTATTTTACTTTTATTTAATTAGTAAAACTAAATAGATCTTGTTATCGTTTGTATACTTTGCAGTCTGCAATTGGATCATTGAAAGTCGATCCATTTTGGTAAAATAGAAAAAATACCCAAGTATTTACATTTTTTTAACATTTACCTACACATTTTACATTTTCGTATAAGTCAACCGATCGCTTCTATGGCAGCTATATGATATAGTTGTCCGATCTTACTGAAATTAAAAGCGTAATTTTAAAACCGCAAAAAACAGCTTTGTCTCGAATTTTATAAAAATACGTTGAAAAACAGAGAAGTTATAATTTTTTTCCAATCATTTTCCTATTATTCCTATGACAGCTATAAGATATAGCCGACCGATTTGCATGAAATTTAGAATGAATAGGTATAATATAAATAAAGGATCATATATTAGATTTATCTTCAAAAATAGCGAAAATATGACATTTTGGCCCTATCCTTCCTATGGAAGCTATAAGATATAGTGGTCTGATTCCGGCCGTTCCGACATACATATGTACAAAAAGGAACAAAATTATTAATTAATGTACAGAGTGCCCAAACGATCTCAAATAGTTCACTTACGCGAACATCGGAATTAGCTCAGTCAATGCAAAAATGTATAAAAAAAGAAGAGTATATACAGAAAATTTAAAAAATGGCTACGAAAAAAATAAAATGGCTATATTTTTGGCTAATAGCAAATTTAAATAAAAAAAAGTGCAAATATTTTTAAAAGTGGCCAGAAATAGCCACTAAATGGCTAACCTGGCAGCACTGACTTATAGCCATGATGTCAGAGAGAGTGGGAGAGTTGTGGATTGTATGTGGGACCTAGAGATGGAAAATCATCGACGTTTCTTTCGTGATAGTCCATCGATAGTTGTTCAGTTACGTCGTAAATCTTCACGTTTTTGTTCACTTACGTTGTAGATCGTTACGTTTTTGTTCAGAGCTGAAATTCCACTTGGCGCGAACAAACGTTAATTTAAATTAACTTATAAAGTGACTAAATTAAGTGATTAAAACCAGTGGCCTTTAGCAGTCTGAGAATAAAAACATCCATGAATTCGACTGAGTGAGTTAATCAATTTTGATTAATACTATTTATATTATATTTAATTAATATAAACTTGAAATATAATATATATACTAAATATTTATTTAAAAAAAACAACAAAATTCAAAACAAATTTTGAATTTACCGTGTTATTTGTGTTATTGAATTTATTAGTTAAGAAATCCTAGTGAGAAAAAAAGATGAAAAGAAAAGAAATCACGTGTTGAGTCCAATATGCAAATTAGATTCAAGGACGAATTGGCAACGAAAAGGAGTTTAAAGAGGAACCTTGAACGCTCGTTTGTGTTTGTGAAGTGAAGACAATTGCAACTGTCAACATTATTACATTTTTAATATAAATTTGTTTGTAAATCCAATAAATAATTGAATAAATAATTCAAAGACCTACTTCGATTTAGCATAAATATATGTGTAAATAGCAATTAATTAAATAAATCGAATTTATTGAGTTTTGATTTCATTAACAGTTTTTTTAAATTTAGGGGGTTGACTGGATTTTTTAGGGGAAAATATCGACTATTTGAGATTTTTTAGGGGGTAAGCAAAATTTTCGTCTGGTAACACTGTTCCAGCTAGAGCGCAAGAAAACCTATAAATACGAGAGCCACGAACCAAAATTTAGACGCGCGCCGATTTTTCTTTGAAAAACCAAAAAATTGAAAAGTCATGTGAAAATTCGAGGAGAGCGTACCGATGCGCAAAGAATAAGAATAAGCGAGGAAGATAAAGTTATTGATTAAAATTTCTGCTACAAAAATATATATATGTAATTGCATATTGTAAATGTCTTAAGTTAAGTGATATAAACCAGATATTTGTGTAACGTTTACCATTTTAATACGCGTCAGAGTCAGAGTACAACGAGTGAAGCACCCGCACACAGAGAAACGGAGTACTTGGCCAGCGAGAATACAACAACAGAACAGAAAACGCTGCGCAATAGACGGTGGTGTACATAAGAGTTTAACAAAAATCGAAATCAGAATCAGTTGAAAGTGTGATTTTTTTGAGCCTTTGTAAGTGAGGAGAAAGCTTTAAGCGGAATTACATCTATATATAAATAAATACGAAGCCAGCCCGTCGCCATTTTGAAAGTGATTTTACAATACATACATATACACACAAACACAAATACGAACACATACACATCCAGCGAGAGCATATACGCATATAACCCCATCTAAAATCTAAAATCCGTGGAAACGCAAACCAAAACCCAATTTCCGCAACATTTTAAAGTGAATCAACAAAATCAAGGCAACTTTTAACCCAAACTCAACCCCAATTGTGTATATAACGCGAGTCTGTATATCAAAGTGGCTGAGAAAACCCCGCAGCTGCAAGCAATCGATAACTGCGACATACACACACAACACATACACGTTCGTGTGGGAAGGTCTACGGCGAAAAAGTAAGTCGCAATTGTATTGGTTATCGCTGCTCTGCTGTGCTGTGTCTGTATTTGTCGATTCATCAATTCAGGTATTCTGTGCGCTGTGCGCTCTGCGCCTGAGTGTGTGTGCGTCCCTCTGACGTCCCCAGACGTGTTTGCGAGAGAATAGCCAAACAAATACAAAATACAGAATACAAAATACCTTTTGTTGACGTAAATGGCACATACACACATAGCACATATGCACGATAATGCAGCCGTTACGTTGTTAGCGCTACGTTACAGGTTGTTGCTACCTGGAAATCGAATAGTTACAACGTTACATTTCCCCCCTTGCTGGCTTCCTTATTATGCATAATATAACATATACATACATATGTGTGTACCTACAGAAGCGGTCAAAATAATAGGACAGCTAACGGTCTCGTTGCCCAAAGAGTTTAGGGGATGTTTATGATAATCCTGTTTTTTTTAAGCTTATTTTGTAAAATGGATTTCTTATGCTTTCCTTAAACTGTACTGATGTTTTATTATTCAATGCATAAAATGCTTATTTTTGGTGCTGCAGTTAAAAAGTTAAATATTAATTGATAAATTTGTACTATATTGTGCTTTCATCAATTTAACGTTATTTTTAAATTAGTCTAATTAATTCTTTGATTAATTATAGTGACTTAATTTTATTTTTACAGAAATCCAAGAAATAAACTTATAATAAACTCGTACCATTTCCCCGTAATTCAAATTCCTTAGTCACATTTCACTAGAATGTTTTTGGTATTCAAAATTCGAGTAATAATCGATTAGCAGCAATGTTTTTTAAGCTCTATGCGATAGCAATAAAATTAAAATGAGCATATTACCTATAGATCTCTAACTTGAATTTCTAATTTACTTAATTACTTTTCATCTATAAAATGTATTGATAAATCAAATGTATATTTTTTTCTGTCATATTACGATTTAGTTACAAATCTCAATTAATAAAGACCCGGCGTGTAGTGCTATTATTTTACCTGCATATTCTATTATAAAAAAAACATGCCATCTTTTGCTCATTAGATTTCTTCGATTTATTTTTTAATTTACAAAAAATCAGGATCAGCACGGCTTGGAATGCAGTATCAGCAGTCAAATCAGCAGAGAACCCAGAAGAGTTTGCGAAGTTATAGCTAAGGATAGCGCTTAACCCAGAGTAAAAGAGATAAATCAACAGACTGATAAACAATACATAACGTTACAAGTTAAACTATATAAAGTAAAGTAAACAGCAGCTGTACATAAGAAGAAGCAAGAACCGGACGCAGAAGCAGAAGTGGACGCAGCTACGTGCTCAACCGCCCGTCGTCGCCCTCGCCCTCGCCCTCTTGCTCGCCGATTTCATTTAATTTTTGAATTTGTTGAATTTTTGGAGGAGGAGCATCAGCAGCATCAGCGATTAGAACCAAAGAAAACACGGAGCAGCACGGAGAGCGGTGGAAGCAGCTAATCAACAACAATAGGCGAGCGAACGAGTTTGGTTTCGATTTATAAAGAATTGATTTAAGTGCGTGTGATATTTAACGTTAAGCATTAATTTAGCGAAATAACCAAAAACAAAAAAAGAGCAAAACAGCAGAAATTTTAACAGATACGCGAAGAAGAAGATAGTGATCAGTGATCCAGAAAGAGAGAGAGAGAGAAGAGATCGGCAAGCGACGAAATTACTATGACATACTCGCACAATAGCGTTAGGAACAACATCAGAATGACAACCGCATCGGCCACCAAGTCCATACGATTGAAAAAGGGAGCAGCAGGAGCAGCGACCTCCGCATCCAATTCATCCACCCCCTCGCCCTCAACATCCCCGACATCCGTATCCGTATCCGCCGTACCCATATCCGCATCCGCACCAGCAACGCCCTTGGTAACTGCACATTCCAACAGTATTGCCAGCAGTACAAATCTCACCCAGAACAACTCCCCTCACTTCCTGAGCTCATCGCCACCCACCGGCCTGGGTCTCTCCAACCTGGCCACGCCGCCCAACCAGAGGCAGCGGCCACTGCAGTCGCAGTCCCAGTCCGCCGGACCCCAACGCAGACAGCAGCAGCAGCAGCGTCACTCGCCGCAGCAGCAGGGATTCGCCGCCGGAGGTGGAGGTGGCTTCTTTTTCGCCAACAACAACAACGGCAACAATAGGCGGACCGGGGGAGGACGATCGCCCCAGGGAGGTGCGATGCAGGTGCGACAGTCACCAGCCACCATTCTGGGTGGCGGCTTCTCGCCAGCCGGAGGATCGGCTCGCAAGCAGAGGAAGAGCCCGCCGCTGGGTGGCAAGATCTCGCCACAGCAGTTGCAGCAGCAGCAGCAGCAGCATCCACTCATACCCACCGCCCTGACGCATTTCGCGGGCAGCAAGTGCTTCGATGCACCTGCTCCAACGGCGCTACCCAAGCCGCCGCAGCACTGGACGCGGTCCGAGGAGAAGCTCTCCTCGTCGGTGTCGATGTCGATGTCGCTGCCAAAGTTCCAGATGCAGATGCAGACGGGTGGCCGCTCGAAGCGGAATCTCCTCGACGACTTCGACACGCACAACCTGAAGCTGCTGCTCAATGTGCAGTCGTAACCCCTGGTGCTGGAGGATCAGGATCTGGAGCAGAGAGGCAGGGTCTGGATCTGAAGCTGGATCTGGATCTGGAGGACCGACTTGAATGGCATTAAACACCCGGAGGACCCCGAACCCGTCAATGAGTTGAACAAAAAAAACGAAATGAATATAAAAACCAACAAAAAAATGAACAAAAATTATAAAAGAAAAAATGCAAAATGAAAAACTTCAAAAAAAAAATCGAAAACAAAAACATTTCAACTGAAAATTTGAACTTTTTTAAACAAAAAAAAGAAAAAGTAAAAGAAAAAACAAAACAAAAACAAGAGTAATGTTTGTGATCTCAAGTGTGTATCATAAAACAATAAAACCAATTTGAGAAGCTATAGGAGAAAAGCGAGAAACTGTTTCAAGGAAAGCTGAAAGTAAACAAAAATTCAAATACACAAACAACAACTGTCCTCACACAACCAATAAAACAACAGCAACATAACAACAACGACAGAGAACAAATAAACACACAGCGAAAAAGATGCAAAATTCCCCGCTATATGGCAGCAGTCCCCCCTATATAGAGAGCCCTCTCCCCCACTGTCAACTTCAATATGCAAACTTTATAGAAGAAGAGAAGAAGAAGCCGCCAATCGACAAAGTGAAACCAAATCAACAACAAATGGCTAACAGAGAAGATTAAAAGATAATAAAAAGAGGACGGAAGCGGAAGGAAGGAAGAACTTTATATGTCTAACAACGGATACTTCACAACTGAACATTGTTTTAAACGTGATACGCAAATAGACTTGAAAATTAATTAATAAGTAAAATTATAAATATTATAATATTTATGAGTAATTCAAAAAAATGGACGCTAGAAGCGCAGCATAAAGCAGCATAAAGTACAGTTTATGTTTATCCCCCGAAAAGCGGACAAAATGTGCAACGTACCTTAAATGTTGATAAACGAAAGAAAAGCAGAGAGCACAGAGTATATTCAAGAGACACGAGATAATACCTATAACTAAAATAATAATAATAATAACGATAATACAACTAATATAAAAATCGTATACCCACCAAATCACAAAGACTAATTCAAAAACAAAAACTCAACGACAACAACTCAACGCGGCCGCAGCAGCAGAGCAGCAGCGCAAAATGCATTCAACTTGCCTAGAAGAAGAAACAACGTTCATCTATAACTCTAAACAAACAACTATTGTACGGCCTCTCCTCTACCTTAAGATATATAGATTCACTATTGTATTGTAATTTTTGACTTACCTTATAGATACTTCCATTACTTTTAGTTTAACGTCGCGCGAGAGAAAAGCAATTGCCCAAAAACAATAACTGAGCTACATACAGCGGTACATGTGTAATTATTCTTAATCTGTAATTGCGAAATGGCTTTAAAAAATTCTAATTTAAACATTCTTGAATTGTACATAGAAAGGAACAACGCTTAAATGTTCAAATAAAATTTTTCAAAAATCGATAAATCGATAAACATTACGGGAATAAGATCGATCAACACACTGTAAATGCAACCAAAATGCGTAGTAGCGAACGAGCGAGCGAGCGATCGGCGCAAGCAAGATTTTATTTATTCCAAAATATGTTTGATCTTGCGCTTAAAAGCGTAAACAATTGTGAAAACAACTAAAAACAACAAAACAAACGAAAAACTATATAAGTTGCAATCCCAAAGCGAAGGCTTTACAAGAGAGTAAAAGTAAGAGAAGGATAGATATCGCGAGAGAAGAGGATGGAAGAGATGATACTACTTTATGTAAACTATTCGTTGATGCTCAATACTGAAACACTTGAACCCAGTACCTTATTTTCATTATTAGCATTACTTATTAATTGTTAACATTAATATGTATGTAAATTATTTAAGATACCTCCCTTTAAAGTTTAAACCCTTCCCAAGGCCCCAACCCCAAACCCAAGTCCAAATCCAAAGTTATTTGTATTTTGCGTAGAATGAGGCAGCGTGAGTTTTGTTATGTGTTTTTGCCAAGTGAATTGGCCCCTAAGTGATAAGCCAAAAACAAAAAGCAACCCCAAAACGTAATTGATAGTGGAAAGCCCCCAGAAATAAGAACACTTGAGTTGTGTTTACGCATATTGTTTGACTTCCCGAAACAGCTAAATTAATGAGAAGAGAGAGAGGAATATAGAGAAGAGACAGAGAGGGAGAGATAGAGAGATAGAGAGGAGGAGAAACTACGACAAAAACACTCGATGATAGTTTTAAAAATGTTGAAAAGCCAAAAAAGTCAAGCACTGTTTAGGTTTACTGAGCAAGTTGTCATATATTGGTAGCTTTAAAGCTTGTATCTTCAAGTTACACTACACTACAAGTACCCCCCTTCCCCTACGTACATATGCCCCCACTACTACTTAGAGTATTGAACGGAGCGAAGGTCGCTCGAGCAGTGCTCGGGCGAGATCCGAGCTCGACCTCATCCCCCCCACCCCCATAAGCAGTCTAAACTTGTCGCGCAGAATTTTGCATTTTTTTTTAAGTGTAAGCTTAACGTTTGTTACTTACTGGACGTCAATTTAAGCGGAGAGAGGAGACGCAGAGAACAGCTTAGATTTCTTTGAAGGAGAACCCCCAAAAACCCCCCTTTGTAAAAGCAAAAGTAAAAATATGAAAAAAGAGACCAAAACAGGGCCAAAATCCGTCTGCTCTGCCTTGGACTGTGGGCACAATCGCTGCGATCCGCCGCCGACTTTTTCAACACCAATCAGTACAAATTAATTTCCATTTCAAAGTTACGGAGCCCGCACCAACGACATCATCAGCGGGCTCTCCATGCGAGTCCAAGGTGTTTGTGCCCCCAACCAAGGCAACTGCGGATTTTTGGCCCCTGAAAGAGAATTCAAATTCATTTTAATTTAAATTTAAATTTAAAGCGTAACGACGACGATTCGACCAAGTTCGAATATTATTTTTAACCCTTTTGTTGTAAGCCGAAAGATGATTCGTCGTTCTGAAAGCAAGAGAAAAGAAAAGAAACCAAGCACTATGTATTTTTTTTTTTAATTTCTCCATTGATCTAATTTACAATTTAATTTGCAATTTTTTGTGATACTTTGCTATATTTTTAAACCTGGTATATATACAAATTAAAAAAAGAGAAATACAAATACAACTGAAGAGAAAATTATAAATTAAATACCCACACAATTACCATAAATGGACCACTAAGATGAATATGAATCGAACATGAAAGAGAGATGTAAGCTCGCTATTCAATACTGTAATTAATAGAAACAAATGTGAATAAAAACTGAAAAAATTTGTAAAGCAATATTGGAATTGTGTTAAGTCCAAGTCAACTTGTAAACATTTGAGAAACCCCACACACAAAAAACCAACCAACCAACAAAACAATAGAAAACAGAAAAAAAAAATAAACAATTGTACACGGCTTTCGTAAAGTAATTTATAAAAGCTTTGTATAATTAACCAAAAAAAAAAAACCACCACAAATTGTGTTTTTATTTGCCTTATCACGTACACTTTTTCGTTGGCGATTTTATTTTCAGAGCTAATCGGCAAAACCCCCAGAAATAATCCCCCCTCCAAATTCCAGAACGAAGCGAACATGTGCTCCGAATAATTCCACTCTAGCGAAGTTCTCACATGTTTCAGGCTTTGATTTGCGTCACGAATTGCAAGCGAGAGAAATGGAAACAAAAACAGAAAAATAATAATAGAAAAACAAAGGCAAACACACACAATAAGCCCAGATACATAACGACACTCGAATTAAAATAAAACGATAAGCAAACTTTACAGAGCCGACGAGCAGCACACCCTTTTGCGGTGGTCCCGGCCAGAAACCAAACAATTTCAATTCCGTTTCAATGTGAATAACTATCCTGATTGTTCCTACGTTAGTTCTGCCTAGATGTCTCATATATATATTTGTGTAATCGTAATCGGATCAAGTAACGACGGCAAGGCAAGGCTTGGCAAAAGCAAGCATCGCACACACACAAAACCAAACACACCAAACTATGCAATAAGTGCGTGTATTGTCATTGTGAGTTTCGCAATATTTGTATACAATGCAACAGTTAAGCATTTTATAGATTCTTACACAAAATCAGCATGATAACGATAAATGTTTAAAGGTTTTATTACAACACCACTACACATAATAGATACATAAATGTATAATAATATATAACGATCGATAAGGTCCATACCAAGAGAGAGCTCAGCAAACATCCAAGTCAAGTTAAAACTTAAGCAATCCCAACAAATGCCTAAGCAACGATCAAACAATCAATGTGTAAATCCCCTTCCAAAAACGCACCCTAGCGAGTCATCAAAAATCCCCCGATCCCGATCCCAATCCCAACCCATCCCCATCCACCTTCCCCAAGTCCCCTAAATCGTGAACAAAGAGAGTGAGATATTTTCAATGAAAAAGCGCGCCGAGAACGGTTCCAGATGCAGTCGAAGTTCTCCAGCTCAAACCTTTACAAGTATCTTATATTTTAAAATTTAAACTCAATTTTGAAGTAGATAGTATTCAAAACCTTGTGGTTACATGATTTATTTTTAAACAAAATTGCTTGATAATGAAGAAATGTGCCAAGGCAAAGGCTTTTTTTTGATAGGGGAAACCATTTTGAATCAGTTGTATTTTTAACAAACAACAGCAAGAAATTTTCAATGAAAACCAGGCTTCTTTTGATTTTCCTTAATGGTTGCTTAATTGACCAAATTGGTTATAAAGTTTTGTACTAAAATCAGTTAACTTTCCGCTGTTGATTCACAAACCTAATAAAAAGTTAAAAGTTATGGTGACTAAGCTGGAACACCCAATCTGCCACCAAAGAGAGGTCTTACTTAATACGTATTAAGAAACTTGGTTAAATATGAACGGACTTGAGAAAAGGTTGAGCTGGTGAAGTTTTGATTGTATTTTCAATGGAATCTCCCCCCAAAGATGCTGGATCTCAGAAGAAGGACGTTGCTGAGACAGAGAGAGAGAGCGGTTTGGATCAGTTTAGTTCAGAGGTAAGTGGGCAAAACACGACTATGACTCACTGGGCAGAGTAAACTAGTATTATCTAGGTGGATTTCTCTAGAGGTTGCTCGAACAAAAAAGAGACGCCAAACGACAAACAAAGTGGTGAACGTGCCTAGAGTCGCCTCACCTCGCACCTCCCGCTACACACAAAGAAAACAATATTTTCAAAGTAAAACGAAGAAGTCAAAGTAACAAGGTTGAAAAAATATATTTTTTTGAGAATTTAACAAATCTTATAACCGATTATGTATTTACTTTTTTTCAAGAAAATATCACACCAATTGATCATAAACCGATCGAAATCTTCTGTTTCTCTGTGTGTTTCTTTTTCTGTTTTTTAACCGTCGTCTCTTTGGGATTTCTTTATAAACGATGTCGCAAAAGAAAACTGGATTTACCGACAACACACAAAGTTGGCAATGGGCTTCGGTTTTGAATTCGGTGTCGTTGTTTACCGCTTGGCTACCTCTCGAGTACATTACTATATTCATATGTACATATGTATGCCCGAACCTATCTTCGATCGGACAGAAAAGAGACCGAAGAATACAAGAGAATAACTGTATGGTTGTCCATATTTGTACATTGAAAGCGTTTGCCTTTTCCTCCCTCGTCCCGTTGATTTCATTTAATGCTGAAGCCCGCAGTCTTTAATTTTTCCCCGTTTTGTTTTTTCCACGTTACGTTTTTAACGATTTCAGGCCACCCCCGACAGACAGATATATAAATTTATATATGTACATACATACATACAAAATATACATACGAATTTTCGTCTCACTCAAACTTAAAGCAAATCAAAAGCGTAAACAATTTTGTTTTTATTTCGCTTTCTGCTGCTGCTACTCTTTTATTTTTATAACGCTCGGCCCCAGCTACTAATTGCAAACGATAAATGGCGACGACGATAGTGGATTTTACGGGGTCCGAGCGGTATGGGGCCGGGGCCTATCTGGCCTCTCGCTCTCACGTCCGCTTAGATTTGTGGTTGCGAGAGTTTCCATTGTTGTTTTCGAAAAAAGCTGAAAAACAAAAACCGAGAGCTAACGAAAAAATAAAAAAAAAGCAACTATAAATCATGCAAAACGTGACTTTATAGAAAATTATATACCCTTCTTTTCACTCTCACTGGATTGAATTCCATTAATTCATTTTAAATGAATGCTCCAAGGCTCTGAGATATATTTCATATTTCCACGATATCAGTTCAATGGTCTACCTTGAATTCAACACCTTTAAGGGGTTTAATTTCAGATAAAACAGTTATAGAGGTTTTTCCCTCGATTCTTAGAACGAATCTGAATAGAGAATTAATTACTAACCTCCTCAGAAGAGATAGTATTGCAATACTTTTACAAGAATTATTTGCATTTGCATTATTATCGTACAAACTTTAAGCTAACTGAGTTTTCTATATAAAGATCACATTTACTTGGTTAATTTTTGTATTGTTAAGGGATTTTGATTGATTTTCTAAGATTAAATAGGAATTAATTAAAAAGCAAATCGACCTCTTTGTATTAAATATAAATTAATGAAATAAACTAATGAAAGCGTTAAAAATTTAATCTAAAAGGTAGCCCCACTAACGTTTTAAGTTCTATATCAAAATTTTTTGTATATTAATCTATTAAAATATTAATAATAGATTTGTTTATGTTTTTAATCATAAACTCATCATGCTCTCCTCTCGTGGACTGGTTATACATATGTAAGGGGTATCAAACGGAGACGAGGCAAAAGCAAAAAGTGTGCGTGCACTGGTCTCGAACTGGGCCTGGTAGATGTATCTTCTACGCAATTGGTATCTGTAAGATACACACACTCTCACGTTGCCGCCACACGCGCTCACACACAACCGAGTGCGCGGAGTGGAACACAGATACTTGCTGCTGGCCGAGATGAGGAGAGAGAGAGACGGATGCCGTTCATATTTACAAGTTTTGTGCGTTGGTCTCCGACGACGACTCGACCCCTTGGCCTCCTATCTCTCCCTCCAGTCTTCATTCTCCACTCTCCATTCTCCACTCCCCAATCCCCCAGACCCTCCCTGATTTTCTGTATTTTTCTACACCCAACTGTGCATATGCGTGCAAAGTACGCAAATGCTAAGGAAAGAAAAAAATGTGAAATATAAAAATAAGTTGAGTACACACAGAGAAATATGAAATTTAAAAGATAATGTAATATTACATTTAAACTCAAGTTTAGGGTACACTTTACAATCTATTTATTTATTAAATGTCTCTTAAATTTATATATAACAGGTACTACTGATCACTAAAACTAATATTTTTCAAACTACAAAATTCTTTAGGTAAATTAAGTTAAATTCACTACGATTCCTGTTTTTAATTCCTCGATCAAGGTTCGGGTTCTCGTCTTACGGTTAAAATTTCTCGAGCAGATAAACTTCCTGCTAAGAAAACTTTGGTTTCTCGGTCATAAGTATTACAGCTAATCTTAACAAGACCCCGGGCTCCCTGTTAATTCTTTTTCGGCTCGACAAATTGACGGCTGAATTCAGATAGCCAATAAGGTTATGTTTGACTGGTATTTACCTTTATCGGACAGAACTGGGACTTTAGCAGGGAGGGTATTAAAGTAAAAGCTTATGAATCAAATATTACAGCTAATCATAAGAAGACCCCGGACTCCCTGTTAATTCTTTTTCGGCTCGACAAATGACGGTGGACTTCAGAAATCCAATTAGATTATGTTTTCTTTTATTGTTTAGATTAACCGACGTTGAGAAAACCGACAAGTTTGTCTGGTAATTACCTTTATCGGACAGAACGGGGACTTTAGCAGGGAGGGTATTAAAGTAAAAGCTTATGAATCATCTTTAAAATATATATTTCTTTCAGTGCACACATATTTTGAATATATATGGAAGGCAATCATCATGTGAGTGTGCTGTTGTGCTTTGTGTCAACGGTTACTTTATTTTATTTTCCTCTTCTTTATTGTTTTTGTTATTTTTCAGGCTCTATGGAATAATTTCATTTTGCTGCGCAATTTCTACTATTGATTCGCGCATATTTGTTTTATGCTTTTCTTTAGCTGCGCCCCTATCGGCGTGGCTTCTATGAACCTATGCCCTGCTTTGCTTTGATACCATTTTCTAAATTAAGGCCTTACTTTCGCACAAACAAACATGAGTATGTACTAAATACATAGTCGAGTATATACAGACGGGACGGCGATAGCATTCGCACCTTATCGCCATAGTGGCTGCTCTGTGTACATTATAATTATTATTGCACGCGTAAACAGAAAATAGCGATATGAGGAATGGTTGTTGTTACCTCAAAATACTTGATAAGCAAAGGCAATCGGGGCAGATGTTAACCCTTGAGAGAGTCGAAAATTTCGGTGAAATTCGTAACGGAAATGGCTTTGTGAAATAACAAAAAAATAAAGGTGGATGATTCACGAATTCGAAATAAGCATGCGGGTTATGGTGATGCCCCCTCCATAACACACCGAATCTTTTATATCACATTTATTAAGTTTACAGTGGCAAGCACGTGGGAACCCGTGTGGGAATGGTACAATCTTTATATATTTAAGAAACACAAAGGGAGCGTTAATTATTTCCCTAATCAATAGAGTTATTAATAGAGAATGGAGTATTTTTATTATAAATTTATTCATTCTACTTCCACGTGGAATTTTATTTGGAATATTTTCTTTGCATATTGTTCTTGCCAAAATGTGTACATAAATTGCATATACTGGAATGGCTCACATGATTAGTTTAGTAGCTAATTAGTATTATATAGTTTACGGTTTGTATTTGTTTGTTTTGTGCCCTTTCACGTGTCCATCACTTTTCATTTGCGGGGCTCACTCTATTATAAAAAGTAAAGTCTTAGGAAAATTACCATTGTCAGTTGTTTTATTAATTAGACACAAGTAAATTAATATTAATAGAGCATTAATAAATATTAAATATAGGGAGGGCCCACATGAAGATCTGTTTTCTAGTCCAGTACGTAAAATGTTATGAATGACTTAAATACATAAATTATATTCATTATTCCCATAAAGAATAAAAGCTGTGCTTTGAAATATGTATGAAAATATAAGTCATATGTATGTACATATGTATGAAAATATATATAAGCCATTTAATGGGTTTTCTTGACCTTCCCTAAAAAAACAATCATTTAAGATAATTATTACCGAACTTAATCACTTAAAAATGTGAAGTAATTCACAGGCAACACCTTGAAATAATTTGTATTTTACGATTGCTCACTGTATTCACTTTTCATCATCCCAGCGACCACGTGACTCGCGCCTTGTCTGAGCTACGGAAAATTCTCCCCACACTGCCTGCCCCCCCTGGCTATAGCCAGAAAACTCATTGAATGGATCTGTTATCGGTCAAGTGAGTACACGGTGGTGATAACCCCTCGGTTAGATAAGCCTCGGATGGGAGCGTGGATTGGATTGAGTGGTGTGATCACCAGATCTCGGCTTGGAATCAGTCAAACATTTTCCAGTTACCCGTCAAGATGTCGTTCTTCCTAAGTGTTTGCATTGTCCTGGGAGTCGTTGCTTTTGTTCAGGTACGTCTTTGAGGATGAACTTGCGAACAACCTTCTGACCAAACCCATCTCTGATCCTTGCAGGCCAACATGCGCTTCCACTTCACGCTAGATTTCTATGTGAAGCAGCCGACCAACTCGACGGAGACCATTGACAAGACCATCATTGTGGAAGACAATCAGATATCCATGGTGGACAATGAAGTGACTACGAAGCCTCCTTTGGGTCAGTGGACGGATCAGGAGCAGTTCAATGCGATCACCCTGCAGAAGGTGATCGATACCCGGCGGTCGGTGCAGCAGCTTAATACGGAGCTCTCGCCTCTGGCGGGCAGGAGCAACGATCTGGCCAGGAGAGTTAAGCTGAGCCTGCGCTATGCCAATGAAGTGGATACCAATCTCCAGGAACTGACCAGCTTTGGCCAGCTGGTGGAGCTGATGCGGAAGTTTGTGACCCTGGTGGACAGCCTAAGGGAACCCAACGCTGTGGGAGGAATCCGCAGCCTGGAGTACGTTCTCCTGAAGTTAGCCCTGGAGAAGTTTGATCTCCTGAGGCAGCGACAGGAGATTGGGGAGCTCCTGGAGCAGGCGGAGAGTGCCTGGCAGCGATATCGCAGTACGCAGGTGGTCCTCATGGATAACTCCACCTGAGCAGGGTGGATATGTACATAGATTTAGACATACTTTGTTAAGATTAGATTTTAAGGGCAAAGGGAAAAGACAAAGACCGGCATCATCGGGCGAGACAATCGCTGCACCAGCATCTACCAGGGCGGAACGGCCCTTGAAGGGAATAAAAGCCATCGAAGGGACTTCCTGTTTATTATTCGGTTCCACTGTAATGCCCAGAATTGCTACAGGTACCCTATGGAAGATGGAAGACAGGAGAGCGTGGCAGGGCCGGGGCTAGGGGCTAGGAACTCAGGGGTTGACCTAAATCTCCCTTGGTTACCGACTTCTCTATGGATGGAAAATACGTTACACACACGCTGGGAATGCCTTTTTACACTTGGAAAAAATTAGGTATTTACATTTTTGTGTTTACTCCCATGGCACAGTACTTTATTTCGCTTACAAGTTTTAGAATATTTAAGATATATATATAGTTTAAAGCTTATTTCATGCAATTTTTGCTTGAAAACAGCTTCTAAAGAAATTAAAACCTATCACAATTCGTTCACAAACTTATTTTTTAGAGTGCACACAGCTAGGCACATCCACTGAGCAGATGCAGGTAGCCAGGATCGAGGATCTAAGGGAGCATTTAATGCCGAATAACATCTGCCAGAACCGTCGCTAATGGGTGAGAGAGTGAGCGGGCATGGAGGGTAGGGTCCCGATCGCAGACCCGAAATTCCTGAAACCCGAACCAACAACCACTACACTCGCACAACGTCCCAGCCATATGCAGTTAAGTGGGAAAGTGGTCGGGGGGGAACACAGCCATTAAGACGATACCGAGTACCATTTGTTGTGTGGAGTGGAGGGTATGGGGGCGGGCTCAGTATGGAACCCCCTGTAGAGGTTCTCCGGGAACTCCCGACAGAGTGGAGCTCATGTAAGGCGACACCGAATCGAAATCTGTGAGTTACCCTTACGGCTTCCTTAACGGTCTGCGGCGATTTCTTTTTTAGGGGTGCCGTCTGAAGTGGCGACGACTTATAAATACACTCGTACCGACCATAATTTTGCCTTTGTGTTGAGCAAAAACCATGAAGAAATCTGTATACATAATGGAAACTCGATTGGCATAAGAGAGACGACAAGCAATACAAATACAGGTTTAAGCTCGTTTTTTTTTATCAACCCAAACTGGTCGAGCCGCTTCGGACCGATGGCTTATGTATCTTTTTTGACAGTTTATGTTTCCACTACTAAATATCACTGCAGGCGATAAATACTATGTGTTGAGGACCGATTCGGGGCAAGCCAGGGATTACTCGGTGGTAGGGAAAGGGAAAGTGGAAAAAGGAACAATTTTTACACTACTCTGGCAGCTATTATTAAGAATTTCTACAGATTTTGTATATTAATTAAAAGAATTAAATTTGAAAAATTTTAGTGTTACGCTTAACAATTTTTGTATTGCCTTATTGCAGGCACAAATTAGAGAATTTCATGTCTGAGAAATTATTAAAATTATATATTTAGAGATACTTAGAAAACTGATTAATTAATTAATATTAATACTTTTTTCATTAAATGGTATTATAAATCTAGATACACTGAAAGTCGTTTAAAATATGTACAGTCCTTTAAAATATGACGATACTTGCATTTACTATACAACCTAATTAATTTATTTTCAAAACATCAATAAAATGTTCTTTACATTTATTTAAATTGCAACCAGTACTTGGATGTTAATGTCTTCATAGTGCATTTTATACCACTAAATTGCAATTGATTTCTTTTTAAAATTAATTGCACCAAATCTGAAAAATTTCAAACATGTAGCCACCGCCATTCAAATTCCGCGCGACATGCAAAAATCCGATAAGCGATAACGATAGTTTGCTCTGTTAAAAGAGCCCATTCGCTGTTAAGTCTCTGCAAATTGAAGCCAAGTAAAAATAAAAAATTGCATTCTTAAACTTATTTAATTTGGCTTAAAATTACGAAGTATCTTAAGAACCTCGATCTGAAAGTCGAGCTTGCGATCGGGACACATTCTTTGCATGTGCGGCTTAATGCTGTCAAAGAAGGCCTGATCGGGGTCAGCGGATGTTGATGTGGAAGAATTGGTAGCATTTGTACAATTTGGATCCCTTGACATCGGGGGGACGGCGCCTTTTTCCGCTGGCGCTGGATCGTCCCTGTTGTAGTTCAGATCTTCCAGAACGAAATGCAGATGATCCTGAATGGTTGGGTCACTCGTGGCGGCCTCCAAATCCGTTTCGTGACCTGAAGTTCGCCGCTTCCTTGGAGTTCTCTGGACGGCAGGCAGACGCTTTCGTCTGACTTGCGGTTTGCTTTCCCTTTTGAGGGGGGGTTCCTCATCCTCATCCGTTTCGGTTTTCACATCCAGCAGGAAGCTGAGTTCCTTTTCGTAGATGTAAGAGGCTCTGGTCACCTCTTCGCCAGTTTGGCGCAGCCGGTGCACTCGCAAGTAGCTGTCCCTCGTGTTTTTCCATCGTTTTAACAGGGTTTTCACTACGATTGGAATGAGGATATAGTTTAGAAAAAGAATAAAATGATATTTAGCGATGCACTCACCAATTTCCTGCCTTTCCGGTTCGCTGGACGTCTCAAAGTTCTTGCACAATTCCTGGCCAATTTGCTGCCAGGCCTGATCCCTTAATTCCCGATTGTGGAAGTTCGGGTGCCGCCTTTCCCATATAATTGAGCGATTGTGCACCGCCTCAATGAACTCGTACATGGAATAGCGCAAATTACTGCCCGCCGATCGAAGAACCTTGTGGTTGCCCATATTTACTTTTAGTTTGTTTATTTACGCGACTGACAACTAAAACTAGGCTAGCGTATAACAGCACTCTAGTGTCCTAACAGCACTCAACGAAACGTTGCCACCTGTTCCGATTTAAAAAGGTTACTGTTATCTTTCATTCAAAAGTGCTAGGTCTATGAATTTTTTTGAAAATCATTTTAAAATTTAAGTTCAAGAACTGTATGTGTATAAATAACATAAACAACTTTTTTCGGTCAATTATTTATATTTAACATTCTGTATAAAAGGAGGTGTTACAAGCTAAATCTGCGGCTTACTTTTCCACGCCTAATTTAAACGCATTGTATTTTGTTATGAAAATATGAGTTTTCAGTTTTGTGTTTATTATTAAACATATACAGATAGGTCAGTGGATTATTGTTGCTGTTGTTCTGAAAAGCGCCACTCGAAAATGCGAGAATATGACCGAGTAATACGTGTACGTGTTAAATTAGGAGAGAAATGTGAGTTTTAATGATTAGATTTGAAGTGCTTTCTGAAGTTCTGGATGAGTTTTGTTGTTATTGTTCTACATGGGCCTGCCCATGCCGCGACCCATGCCCATACCGCCGCCCGCCATCGGTGCCTCTCCGGCCTTGGGGCTCTTTATTGTCTCGTCCACGGACAACACCATGCATGCAGCCTCGGCAGCCGCCGTCAGTGCGTTGATCTTGATAATCGAAGGCTCCCAGACGCACAGCTCGTAGTTGTCCGAGATATCCTCCTTGGTGATATCCACGCCGTACCACTGGCCTCCTGCTAATTATAAGAAGAAATATGAGAGTTAGATTTTGTGATTTTTGTTTCATATTCGGAAATAAAGATAAAATAAAGAGGTCAGCGGGATAACATTTTGAATCCGCCAACGACTTGAAACAGTTAACATTCAACCCAGGTGGCAGCACTGTCAATAGCCCGCGCAACGCACAAATAGCGGCGGTGCGAAAGAGCACACACCACAGCACTCGTTTTTGGAGCGAGCGAGAGCGAGAGCATAGGCCGAAAAACACGCGTTGCTGCCACTGCTGCTGCAGAAAATTCTATTATTTGTTTAAATTTTAAAGAGAACACGAGAATAGAACAATGTCCAGCTCCGGGAGGAAGCGCAAGCAGCAGCTGAAGCCGCGCCAGGACGACCACCGGTCGCCGGTGAAGCGGGATCGCGTGGACATCAAGACGGAGCCTTTGGACAGCTATCCAGCGCTGGCGGACTACGATCTGAGCACGGCGGACATCAAGCCTGACCTCACGGAACTGCAGCTCCAGCTGGCGGCCGAGCAGCGGGTGGTCAGCAATGCCACCACCAGCCACTCGGAGTTGGACCAGCAGGAGAGCGACTCGGATGAGGACGGCTATTCAGAGACCAACTACCACGCGGCCGATGTCTTTTGCCAGGGTAAGCTGGTGCCCCCCCATCCATAACTCCTCCCCCCCACTTATGTAACCCCTTCCGCCGAAATGCAGACGAACCGGACGACTACGATCCGGAGTGGAGGAGCCAGCAGACGGGCAGCAGGCTGCTGTTCAAGTTCCACATGCCATCCCCCCAGACGGGGGGCCTGAAGGGCATTCAGTGCCCGCTGCACTTCTTCAACCATCTGCTGGGCCACCGCTCCAAGTTCTTCACCTCGCTGGCGCAGAGTTGCAACCTTAAGGGAGGATTACTCGCCACTACTGCCGAGGAAATGGAGACCTTTGTCGGTCTCTCGCTCCTCCTGAGCGATGTGAAGCTGGATAACCTGGCCGATTACTGGAGCAGCAACAAGTACTATGGTTTCGCTGGCTTCGGTGGCAAAATGAGCTTGGACCGCTATCGTCAGGTGTTGCAGTGCCTGAACTTTGACACGCTCCAAACCCAAACGGGCAAGGCCAAGGCCAAAGACTTCCCTTTGCTAAACTTCATCAACGAGCGGATGGCAGAGCAGCACGTTTGCGGCCAGCAACTGGTGCTCAATGATCCCATTACCCTGTGGAAGGGAAAGTTCAGCTACCAAGCGGATCTGCCCGACAAGTTTCGCTGCAACGCCCTCGTCCTGCACTTGCTGACCGAGCAGAGTGGCCTGGTGGTGAAGCTGCTGCCCGAGATTGTGCGGCGGGAGGACTCGCCCGCCTGGGTGCGCAATTCCCGGCAGCTGGTGGAGCACAGAAATGCGGTGGGCCTGAAGCTTGTGGAAGCTCACCAAGGTGGACGCACTGTGTACGCCTCAAAGTTCTACGGCAGCTATGGCCTGGCCCACGAGTTGGCCAAGCGGAGCACCTACTGCACTGGCTTCCTGGACAGAAACAGATACGGGAATAGCAAGGCTCTGGTGCACCAGCAGTTGGCTCCGAACAGCATCGCCACCAGCTATGCCACCTGCCTGATGATGGCCAAGTGGCGTCGGCGTGCCAAGACCCTGTATTTCTTCAGCTCCGACTGCCTGGCCATATACGCCAAGGAGATGTCAATGCAGAAAACGAATGCCAGACCCAAGCTGATCCAGGAGCTGGATTGGCAGCTACGCCTCAGCAGCGATAGTCGCCAGCGCTTGATCCACTATCAACCCGGCTGCCAGGACATTGCCACGGACAAGAAACTGTCCATCTTTCTCCTCAACATCCTCGTGTACAATGCCCACTTGCTGTATTTGGCCAATGTCCAGAATTCGCGCGGTCTACGCATCAAGAGCTACTCGGAATTCCGTGTGGCCATCATTAAGTCGCTGCTAAGAGAGGAGGCTCCCAACGAACCGGTGGGCAGAGAAATAGAAAAACGCGAGAAGAGCAAGGAGAAGCAAGTGGCCGAGGACAAGACAAACAGCATTCGTCATGAGCCCGTTTCAATCCAGCAGAATGGAAAGCCGGCGCGAAAGAACTGTCGCTATTGCCACAAGGGCGGCATGCTGCAGTTCAGCAAGTTGATGTGCAACACCTGTCCGGACAAGCCGGGACTGTGCTGGGAGCCCTGCTTCCGCCTGTGGCACGAGGAGCTCAAAAAATAAGTTAAGAGATAATTGTTTGAATTAAAATTGATTCCTAAATGTATGAAGAGTAAGGTTTTTCTCTTGAAATGGGATCGGTAACCTATTTTAGGAAGGGGTTCTCTTAAGAGCACTTTAGGGATTGATAAAAATATAAGTAAAGGGACAATAAACGAAAACCCCAGGACGCTGACCTTTCTCTCCTATGCAAGGCCTACAAAAGCTCTAAATTACTAAGCTTAATCCAAGGTTCTCAGCTCAAATCCAAAGCTTATATAGATATAGTTTATATTTTGATTAAAGACTTACCCTGAGCGTGCTTCTGGCGGAGCTTATTGAGAATGTTGGTGGCATCAAAGCCAGCATTGTCGCACAGCTGGCGCGGAATGATCTCCAAACCCTTGGCGATGGCAGCGATAAGCAGCTGCTCCTTGCCGGCAATGGTGCGCGAGTAGTCGCGCAACACCTTGGACAGCTCCATTTCGATGGCACCGCCACCGGCAACGACCGAGTCGTGCTTGATGGTGCGGCGCACAATCATGATGGCATCGTGGAGCGAACGCTCCGTCTCCTCCAGGAATTGCTCGGCACCACCGCGCAGGATCAAGGTGCTTGTCTTGGCATTGGGGCAGCCTGTGGGATAATTAATGAATGAATTAATAATATAATATGTCTCCAATTTTATCAGAGCATTAGGTGACCTTTAAAAAGGGGTAACTCACCTTGGAACAAGTTGAATCGCTCACCGCCCACCTGGCGCTCCTCAAAGTGCTCGCACAGGCCCAGCACACTGGCGTTGATGTCGTTGGCCGTGGTCATCACAGCGCCGCCGCAGGCCTTCATTGTGCGCTTGAGATCCTCTTCGGGAACGCGGCCGGCACAGAAAATGTCACGGTCGGCGAAATACTGTGTGGCCACATCGCCGATGGGCAGCTTTGAGAGCACCACATTGGCCCCAGACTCGTGGATCTTGGCCAGCTTGTTGTAGAGGATCTGCCACTCGACATCCACCACCTTCTGGTACTCCTTGACATTGTCCACGCGGATTTCGGCATTGTCGCGCTCCGCCTTCAGCTCCAGCTCGATGTTCAGCAAGGCAATCTTGCAGTTATCGTAGCCCTTGGGGGCCATCTCGAAGCCGGCATACGAGAAGGTCTTCTTGAAGGCCACACCCGACACCAGCTGCGACTCCTCCAGGGAACCACCCGTCACCTTCTTGATGCCAATCATGTTCAGGGGCAGGAGCTCGTCCAGAGAGAGCACAGCATCCACGACAATTCGGGAGAAGAAGTCCTTCTGCTGGTGAATCAGCTTGGAGGACATGGCGGTGGCCGCGCACTTCTCCAAGAGAGCCCGCTGCTCATCCTTCGATTGCTCAACAATCTGCACAGCTATTTCGTTGATCTTCTCCATGCAGAGCTGCAGTGCCTTGCGAATCGCCTTGATGATGATACGCGGATGGACGCCCTCCTCGACGAAGGGTTTCACCTGCTTGAGGAACTCGCCGGCCAGGAGCACCACACTGGTAGTGCCGTCGCCCACCTGGTGGAGGAAAATTAAGCTTGAGCAAAGTCACGTGCTTGGGCTCCACAGCTTACCTCAGCGTCTTGTGACTTGGCGATGTCCACTAGGGTCTTGGCCGCCGGATGAATGATCTCCAGCAGCTTCATGATGGTGGCACCGTCATTGGAGATCGTCGCCTTGCCCTGCGCATCCACAATCAGCTTGTCCATGCCGCGGGGACCCAGGGTGGTCCGCACCGCGTCCACGATCGACTGGCAGGCATTGATGTTGGACACCAGCTGCGGCTTGCCCTGCGACGTGTCGGTGCCTTCCTTCAGGAGCACGATTTGCGGTTGCTGTCGGATCGGTGGATATCATGAGAATTTATAGTAAAAGCCTCCAATTAGTCAGCAGATGCAGGCGACTTGCGAGAAGCTTCTTTGCAGGTTATGTTTATATTCGCATGCCGCTCGCAAGGGATTTAATGTTTTTAGATCCTAGGTCGCTCGCGGGGCTATTTACAATGGGTCTTACCATATTTATGTGATGGGGTTTGCCGTTTCCACTTTAATACAGTTTAAAACAATGAATTTCCTAGCAGACAGCGGCAAGTTGCTTTTGGTTCACGTTTTCCGCAATGAGTCACAGGGTTGCCAGATGAAAATTTTGCTTTCCCCCTAAAAAATCTCAAATAGTCATTATTTTACCCTAAAAAATCCAGTCTTCCCCCCAAACTTAAAAAATTTGTTAATGAAATCAAAACTCAATAAATTCGATTTATTTAATTTATTTATTTTGTATTAATTGCTATTTACAAATATATTTATGCTAAAACGAAATAGGTCTTTAAATTATTTATTCAATTATTAATTGGATAAATTGTACCAGCCAAATATACTAGAAGCAAGTAAATTTCAACAATGCGTTCACTCCACAATTAATTCAAATATTTTAATTTTCTAAATTGCTTTGTTAAATATGGTGTGTTGCAACTATGTTCATATAATCTTGTAAGTATTGAAGTAAAAACTATTTTTTATATGCCGACAAATTTATAAATATAATTTTACATAAACAATTAAAAATGAGAATAAATATTTTAGTTTTCAACTTATTATATTTTCTAATCATAAATAAGAACATAGATTTAAAAGTCATAAAGTAATTTTATTTTCTTAATTTATTTATAGTCTAATTTTAAGCTAATAATAGAGGGAGCTAATTAAGAAGGGAGTTATTAAATAGATTACACTATTTTAGTCAAGATTTTATATATTGTTTATACAAAGTTATTATTATTAAAGAAAAGCACAACCACAAAACCAAATCAAAATGTAACGACCGCAATCGATCAGTGCAATCGATGACTGTCATCGATAGCTGTGACGTCACAGTTGACCCGTTGAGCGGTTTTTTGAAATCGCTTCTAACTTCAAATATAGAATTGTGATTCTTTCTATTTATATAAATTTGGCGATGCACGCACGCATGTCGCTTATTCCATTTTCGAATGTGCGCCGCATCTTCAGTTTGTTCCGACCGCTCAACTTGAGTGAGTTGTGCACCGAGCAACACAGCAGCAATTGAATGAAGAGAGTCGCCAAAAGGCCAATAAGACAGAACATTCAACAACAATTAGGGTTAAAATGGAATCACACAGTCTAAATCTAATTCGGTCATGTGGAATTGGAATTTTAGTTGCTCAAGACTCCTCCTAACGACGACAACGGACCACAATTAATGCCAATGGATTCTATCTCGAATATCGCGGAGTGATTACGAAACATTTCAGGATTCTGAACGGAACACCGGCTATAAAAAATGCAAGAACTGAGTGAGTAAATACTATTGAAACTTCTAGAAACTGGATGATAAGGCAGAAAAATCCCACTGCACAGAATGTTCCCTTTTATTGGTAAACTTATTTGGTTCTCGTTTGTGCGTTGACAGACTGGAATTTGAGTGTGTTCTAATTGTGTCCATCATTCATGGTGTCGTTAAAGCAATTGTCAAATTTATGTGTGATTTGTGAAGTTCCAGCTGTTGGTTGGGGTTGTTCGGGAGCTATAGACATCTGAGGTTAAGAAAATAGCATTTGTAGAATTTTAATATTTAATTTTTTTATTTTAATATCCAAAATAGTTCTAGATTCTTTTATTTTTGTTAATGATTTATTTAAGACTTATGTTTGATAATGAAAGAATTCATTCGCGTAGAGAGCAACAATTAAGTGTGCATCTTGCAATTGCTTTAATGTCACGTTTTGTAGAATGCAATTTATCTTAAAGTTGCATAAATGCTTAATGACCTTTCCGGCGATAAAACATTATATTAGCACACTTCTTGAACACGGAAGTGAGTAAAAACTAAAAGAAAATTAGAGTAAAGAATCTCTCGGGCATTATCAGAAGACTTTATTATGTGTATTTGCAGAATTAATATTAATTTATTATTAAAGCAGCTGAAAGTATGGATTATTGCAATAACATCAACGACTTTACATTGGAAAGAATTATAAAAAGTGCATTATCTGGACATTCTGCTACCTTTAATAATTTAATTTTCCCCATCAAAGCCTTCGAACTATTCGTTTGACCGATATTGTGCCTCGAAGTCCCCATATTTTTGGTTATTAATACGCGAGCGGCATGTTTGTTATTGTTATGAATTTGGGAACTGCGAGGAGAACAAATTCGGCTTCCAATAAATTGCCTCTTCCGGCTTTCGGTCGGCACTCCGCGGAGAATGGGCATTCTTCTTCTGGGCACGCACGCACTGGGGCCGGGCCGGAGCTTTGCCGCCCTCGCAACCCCAAGAACTGCATCAATAAATGGCAAAGCTCTCTTTAATTAAATGGAAATGGAGGCGAATGTGAAAGAGCTTGCGAAAGCTCGGGAGGCCGAGTTAGTCAATCGGTGTCCGGCCGAAACGAAAGATCTCTGCTATCGCCGAGCAAAAACGAAACCTTAGCTAGTATAGAACGCTTCTTTTAATTTACAAATTTAAATTGATTGCAACTAATTAACAAATACTCCCAACGAACCGAACATAACTACTCACTTGATAATCGACGAACTTGTGTTATTTTTTGATACCCAATACTGAGCGCTTCCTGTAACGAACTCTGTGAATTGTACAAAATCAAAGAAAGGAAGGAAATTTTGCGAAACAATTGTCGAAGAACTGCTCCACATACCGACAATAATTCTACTTGGTCTGTGCGCGAACAAAAAAGTTTACGAGAATTAGCGTATTGACGTCATTACACTGCAAAAAAACAGTGGCAAAACGAGCAGTAAATAAACTGTTTACATTACACCAAGGGTGGAGTGAGTGAGTGAGTGAGTTAATATAAATACGGGTTCGTGTTAGCAGCAAGGCATGCCAAACTTTGGTCTACTGGGCCCAAGGATTTCACAGCTAATGGTGCGTATACGTGATCTTCAATGAATCAGCCGCGCGAACTGTACACCCGACGGCTGTCCGACTCATCGTTTGGCAATATTTTCTCAAATTGAAATATGTCTGAAAATATACATATGTACTTAAAGAGCAAAAAGCAAACTAAAAGAGACTTTCATCTGCCCATGAAGATGTGTGGATGATGTTGGATGGAAAGCGTGTGGGTGGCTTCGCTTGAGCAAAAACCAATCCCATCCAAGCCGGTCACACCAAAAGGCTGTGATGTCACCCTGGCGTGTGTCGACCCGAAAACACTTTATTATCGCGTTGGCTGGGGCAGCGGTTTTTAATTTAATTAAATTGAATGCAACATGAGAGCCTCAAACGTGCCCCCAGCTAAAAATGAAAATAATATCTCTGAATGAAGTGGTATTTAGGTTAGGAAAACAGTCGCATCATCAAGGAATCATAAATATTCATAAAACAAATCACTTACATAGGAAAGTTAATAAATATTAAAGCAGTTGTAAAAATAATCCTGCCTTTAAGAAAGAATTTGTTATAATTAATCTCACTCATAAACAAGCTGAAAATAAATGTCAACATCTTTTTTTTTACAAGATTACGAAAGTAACAGAGTCTTGAGATATCAATCAGCACTCTTTACAGACTGAAGAAACAGGAACTCCTAATCACTCCATAGTCAGATCTAAAACAAACAAATCATCTGCCAATTAAGCGCCAGAGGTTGCTAAGTACACACATCTGTCGCTCTATATATACCTGCCTATATACACACAGATCGCGGCCTTGATAAAGATGATCGGCCAGAAGTCTCGCCGAGAATTATATGAACTGAGGCCCTAGTGTGTGCACCAGAGCACGCAGCAGTATATATAGATGCTTTGTTATAATCTCTCGGGCGGATGTGGGAGCAATGCAAAGAATTCTGCTCTAGAAAATTACAAAAAAAAAAACTAATGAAAAACGCTTTTATTGCGTGTAAAGAGCCCCCGTGGGGGGAACCAGAAAAAACACATGTACCTCCTCTATTTGGTTCTATTCCAAAAGGCGCGCCACATGACGTCAGTAGGAAAGGCCATTCGGGACTATAGTCTATCCGGCGCAATTGGCATCGTAAACTATTTCCCAGTCCCAGGGTGCCAATATGTTTCTTTTCATTCATGTGTGGCCCGAGCCATTATGGCGAAACGAAAGGAAAAGCTCTGCCACGGACGGAAATCAATAATGGGGGGAAAACTTGTTGATTAGCACACACAGAACAGCGAAGAAAAGCACTGAAAAGTCAACGGCTAAACAGAAGCCATGGAAATGCGACCAGACAAAGGGGGTATCTCCTCGATTCTGAAGAAAGAGACAATCGCCTTGAGGTTGCATTTGAAGATTTAAGGGGTTAAGAACGACTAAGGAGAACTCTGGAGAAATCCATTAATCTAATTTTTCTAGGCAACATTTGGTGTCTTAAACATTACATAAGCAAGTTCTTAGCCCTGAAATTGTGTAAATATTTTTAGATTACTCTTTAAGTAGAATAAATTGATTGTAATATATTTATTAATTCATTTCAATAATAAATGTTATATTTATGGGTCATAATTAAGATAATTAAAAAAATATAATCAGTAGTCCAAGACAAGTAATAAAATATATAAAACGAGGTTACCAGGCAACATAAACTATTAAATTTGCCATATTATATGGAAGCTTTATAGCTGGTTATTACAAAATAAAAATGAGCTTTAATACTCATTTTATTTATGGTTAACATAAAACACGGCAAGCAAAAATTAACTTGGCTGCCAAACAAAAGTGCAATTATGCAAAAATAACAATTTACTCACGATTTTTCTTTGCTTGCCATGAGCAATAATTATAAATACTAGTACATGTATTTAATATCCACTAATTGGCCAACTCTTCTGTTGCAGATTGAGGAGAATCCATCGATGACCAGGTGAAGTATAGCAGGGACTTTTGGCAGGGTCGGACCGCACCGCATATGCAGAAACTTGAGGAAACTGCAAAAAAAAAAACCCAAAAAAACGACGGCAACATTTTTATATACTAAAGCTACATAAAAATGGCTGAATACCAAACAAAAACGACCTCTGGCAAGGGATGTAATGAGAGCAGATCCTCCCATATCCTGGCGCCCCACAACGGGACTGTGGCGCGCCGGGCGGATCCTGGCTCCAGGCCCAAGGACAGCTTCCAGGCGGAAAGGGCGGCGAGCAAGCACGATATCGAAGACTGGCAAACGATGGCCAAGAACAAATTGAAGCGCAAAAAGAAGCTGAGCGCCTCCCTCACCTCAGTGGGGGACACGGTGAATCAGGAGAAGCGCACCCGCATCGAGGGCATTCAGTTGCAATGCCGCGGAAAACTGCGCCCCAAGGACACACAGTCCTTCGAGGCGGCCAAGCCAGCCGCAGGATCAACAAAGTCAGCTGCTGCGAGGGTTGACAAAGAGCAGCGAGAAAGGGAACGCCCTGTAATAATTGGAGGCGTGACAACCACAAATGTAATGGCAGCTCCGCCGCAGCGAATCAAGAGGAAACTGCAGGAGAATCTGGACACCATCCAAAAGCTGAACGCCCTCACCGAACAACTCCGGCTGGAGGTGAATGAACTAAAGTCCAGCCTGATCACAGAACGCGGAGCAGTGAGGGCCCTCAGGTGAGATTTTACAAATTTATGGAGTAGATAATACGAGCTTATTTCCTAATTTAAATGGTTAAATATAATTAATGTTATTAAGTTTTTAAAATACAATAATAATTCTTTAAGTATAGCTGTGCTGCGACATTTATTGACCTTATTTTGTGCTGATTAGTAGACACAGAAGATTAATATTTAGAACTACAAATATATTCCATTATATATTATTTTATATTATACTTACGAGTATATATGCTTTTAGTGGTGCGCAATAAAAATCTATAGAAAATAAAGAAATTAAAATCATTAAATATTAATCGTGAGAACTCATTAGATAAGGTTATTTTAAGAAAACTAAACCCGCTTTAAGTAAGTGAATCAATCCTGTTAGTCTGCAAAAATTTAGGTTCTTATATCTCCCCCATAAATAATCCCAAATTTTCATTTCCAGGGCACAAAACGACGCGGATAGCCGCCGCTGGAAGAGCGAAGTGAAGAAGCTCCAGCACACGCTGGACATTGCCAAAAAGAGCAATGGAGTTAAGAAACCCATCGAATCGGGCCCAGAATCGGCCGTCACACAGGTGACCGCCGATGGCCTCATCAACTATGAAATCCAAAGACTGACTAACGAGATCGCCGTGCTAAAGGAAGCAAATCGAACCAAGGAGGAGAAGACCCAGGTGAGCCAAGTTTGTTGTCGATCAGGCGTTGCATGTTGCATGAAATACCGCCCGTGAGTTAGTGCCGCCGCCTCGTTACCGCCACGTTGTAGTTATGGGTCAAGTGCTCCCAGATGTGCACCAGGCACGCCACCCCGATCCCCACCAGCCACAGAGAGAACACGGCGTGAAAATGCTGCAGCTTGAGGACCACTGGGTCACCGGTACCACGCCGTCGTGGCACCATCTTCACGCCCGACTTGATGAAGGCGGAGTTCATGATGCGGTCCCAGTAGCGCTCGAAGCCAAACTCGTGCGAGCTCCGGATCAGCGTGTCCAGGAAGCCCAGATAGGGCGATCCGTAGGGCACGATATACACGGCATGGAACGGCACCAGGCAGCTGTTCATCAGGTGGAAAACCGGACGGCCCAGCTGCATGTGCATCCGGTTGTTCACCTGGAAGCGGGCGATGTGGTACTTTTCCAAATAGGCGTATCTGGGGAGAAGGGAAGTAACAGTAGATTATCGAAAGTGCGGGGTGTTTTTGATTTAAATATATCGACATCGTTAAATGAACAATAAAATCGATTTTTTCGTATGATATTTATAGAATTCAAAAATGTAGAATCTGTTATCCCAAAAACGATTAAGATTAGGAAATTAAAGTTTGTGTTATTGAGGGAAATGACCGCTACCGATAACTTATCGACATCGATACATTTTATTTCGATAAATCTATCGTAAATACCTGCGATCGTTGTTCTTCAAAAGTTCGTACATCGCGCCGTCCGGCATTTCCATCATGAGCTCCCGGATCCTGGACTCGTGCTTGTGCCCGAGGGTCAGGAAGTGCTGGATGTGCTTCAAGTGCCGTGGGCGGATCAGGATGCGGTACTGAGACCTGGCCAGGGATCCCAAGTTATTGATATCTGGCAGGTAGGGCTGAAACACCATCATGCTGGTCAGGTTGCCCCGGAATGCGGAACAGATAAGCAGTCCAAAGTACAGCCAAAAGATGAGAAACAGTCGGAGGGAGTGGTTCTGCGGAATGTGGGTCATGGGCAGGGTTAGGGCCCCGGCGAAGAGCTGCATGGGAGCCCCGCCCACGCCAGCCCGCAGCAAGTAGCAGAAGATATTGCCCAGTATCACGGAGGCCAGGATGAGGCCCCACACCAGTGGACCGAACGACCTGAATATGTTCCAGAAAGTGGCTGCCGTCTTGGCCTTCGGCACAATCACGCACAGGTCATCCCGCGTGTGGGAAACGGTGCTCTCCGCCATGTTCTGAAAGGTGTCCGGGGCCAGGAAGCGGATGTTCATGGCCACATCCACATACTCCTTGGCCACCTCCAGGAAGCAGATGTCCGAGCTGAGGTTGTGGTTATTATAGGAGTGCGGACGCGTTATCATCATGGTGGCGTTCAGTCTCTCGGCCACATAGCCCGCCAGCAGGCCATCCGTGCCCACGATGATTCCCTGCCGCCAGAAGATCGCCCTCACGTCGTCCTTGTAGATGCACATCCTCAGAGGCTTCCTCTGCATATTGGGAATGGTTTTGGGGAAGAGCTGCTCCAAGGTGGGCAGTCCGCCCGGCTCGTGATCCACCGGTATCAGATAGTTGTCCGTGAAGGGATTGTAGCGATAGACATGCAGGCGTTCATCTCGCCAGTAGAGGATCACGATGTTCAGCAGCCAGAGTTTCCAGAACTGCCGAAAGCTGGCCCGCATCCAGGCATCGGAGACGGTATCCGAATCTCTAACCAAGAGAAACACATGGGACCGATGCTTGGCGGCGGATTTCTTACGAATCAGCGACAGCTCCAAGGGCTGGGAGATGTTCGTGATGATCATCACCATGTACATGAGTATTCCGTCATCCTTGACAGCCTCGAGAGGGCTATTTTGGTTTCTAAGGGGAGAATATGATTTTTTGACATAGGGAAAGGTTTTTAAAATGTTCTTAAAAATTAAATAACAAATATTTTGGATTTTTAGAATCCTTAAATATTAATTTTTTAGCTTACCTCAGGGAAATATAGGATATGTTGCACTTGGTCACCTCCCTCAGGATCATGCCCGTGTGCTGGTGCGAGGTTTGGTTTTCAAAGTACACGAACAGCACCTTGATCTTGGCCTTGCAGAGGATCTTGCTCATCTGCAACATCAGGTTGGAGGTCTTCTTAGAGGTCAAAGGTATGCGATTCTCACCAGCCCCGCCCAAGTGGGCCAGGACTAGAAGGAGCAGGAGCTGCCTTAGCCACTGAAAGGACATTGCGCTGGCAACTGTTTGTCCCGAGCGATGGCACCTTTGTTTTTATACCCAAAGCCAATTTCGATATGGCAATTTCGTTAATGCTCGCCATATCAGGGGAGGACATTGGGCAAATATTATGCCATATCTTTTCTGCTTTCCCTAGCTTTTAAAAGGACATTTCAATTAGAGTTGGTTAGGGTTTTTTTTTTTGCTATACTGTAGTCGATTTATTTATATATTTTTCGTGGACTAGTGATGGGATTATGCTATATGCTTTGTTATATTCATATATGCACAAAAATATGCTTAAAAGTTATTTAAAAGACTTAATAATCTTATAATAACAGTGCTAATGTTGCTTTTGCTTAAAGTCCTCCTATTTGCTTTCGTTCCAAACTTGGGTCATAATTAATAATCATATTTAAATCTGTCTTAATAAAGTCTTCCGGAAAATAAATATGTAAAGCATATAATATAGCAATATAGATAATAAAATAACCTTAAATATGGGCTTAATGTTATCTTTTCTATATTGAACATTTTAAAACAACTTGATTACCATTTCTTATTTATGACTTTTAAATTCCCATCTTACACAAACTCTTCTTAGTGATCCAGAATATGCGATGAATATTTAACACCACATTTTTATTTACAACTCTGACTTTCTCAGGCAGTGAAAGTATATTTGGATATTCTCCATATTTCAAGCTGTTCTATTTCTGTTTCAAAAAATAACACACCTTTAAAGGGTATCTGGATCTCCCATACTATCCGTGAACTTTCCTTCCCAGTTCTTTTTTGTAGTTTTTTGTGTGTTTTTGTGTCTCGTTTGGTTAATGGATGTGCGACCTAATCGCAAAGTGCAAACTAACAGCATGGATTGGCTTTAACCCCCCAGTGCCGATGGCTAAGCTCCCGTACTCCCGAGTAAAAAGTTGGTGCATTACTTGACGATTTCTTGCAGATTATGGGGCAGGCTGATAGACTCAAGGCTGCCGATATGCGGCAATTGAAGAACGCGTATGAAAACCGATTGACTCACATACAGAAATCAGCCAAAATTGAAATAACACGTTTGGTAAGTTGTGCGTAGCGGCGGCTGGCTAACGGGTCACAGAAAATAGCGGCCCGAGAGGGGCCAAAGGGGGAACGGAACCCAACGGCGGCGCTCAGAAGCGGACGGGCAACTTTTCATACCACTTCGGAGACGGAGACCATTGAAATTCATACATGCATTTTGGATGGATTTGCAAAGTCGAAAAACCAAAAGTCAAGACATTTTTAACTAGCTCTCAAGTGCTATAAATTACCTGGAATTTTATATATTTTTTAATGATTTAAATAAGTCATTACTTTCTTTTGGAGACCATTTAATATAAACATAATTTAATGTATCATAATTTGATCTTACTTCCGTTATTTATAACTGGTTTCTTGTAGAATTTAGGGATCTTCCGGTACTTAATTCCTTGGAAATACTTTTATTATTTATTTCTCTAATCCAAAATTTTGTTAAGTTCCAGTATCTTCTTTATTAATATTAACATTGTCTAATGTATCCTATTTTGATCTTACTTTTTTAGAATTAAAGTATTTTCCAGGAGTTAATTCGTGGGAACTATTTTCTATCATCCAACATTTAATTAACTTCCAATTAAACCAAGCTTATTCTAGAATATAAATCCTTTATTATATACCAAATATTAATTGTACAAGATATTTCTGTTACAGAAACACGTGAAAGAAAAGTGATAAACAATTATATATTAAAATATTTCTCTCAATGCACCCTTCTAATCCTCAATAACTTAACCTTTGCTTGCAGCTAGAGGAAATCAAGACCAAAGAACGTAATATAGGACAACTGAGGAAGGACTTGCTGGCACTGCAGAGTCCCAAGAAACAGCAGCAGCAACAGCAACAGAGGCAGAATGAAGCCAAGGTGCCAGCAACGACGAAACCCAAAACGAACACAAACGAAACGAGCCAAAAACCAAAGAAGAAACCCACAACGAACCCGGCGAAACCCACAGGAGAAACCAAAGCCGAAAACGAACCAGATACAGATGATATAAAAGATATACAAAATCCCATACGCCAGGCTCAAGTTACACCTGAGGTGAGTCGTCGTCTTTTCGTGCTTTATTTTCTTTGGTTTATAGCTTTTTTTCGGAGTCGGAGTGGGGCCAGGCACTTGAACTTGTCTTTGCCGGAGGCTTGGGTTAAATGCTAAGAGCCAGAGTATCTCTAGCTTTATCTGTGCTCTGTTTGGAGTATCTGTATCTCGTATCTCGGCGGTTATGCACTATTGGCATGATCTATGATATAATTTTGCGTTAGTTATGAGAATGGCAGAGACAACAATCGCCGCGTCGCGTCGCGTCGATAAGCGGTGGGCAAAAACCGAAAAAAGTGCAGAAGAAAACCTGCTCAACTGCGGCAATTGTTGCAGTTGCAGCAGCGGCAGCGGCAGCAGCAGTGCAAGTGTTGCAAGTGGATCGCCAGAGCCCTGTCTCTCTCCTTCTCTCTCTAGAAAGAGAGGCCCGAGCGGACCTGAGCCGGTTTTTCGCACTCACTCACTCACTCAGTCAGTCACTTTCTCTCCCGCCGCTCGAGAGTGTACCGCTCGCATGAATGGTCGTCGTCAGTTCGGGTTTTCAGTTCGCCGACGTCGCAGGTGTCTCAGCAGCTCAGCAGCTCAGGTGTGCGCGGTGTGAGCGTTCCACAAAAAATATTATAAATAATACAAGAGAATCCCCAAGTGAAGTGCACAAATCAAGTGGGTAAAAATGCGAGTTCAAAGAGTGCATAATTAGGTGAAATTCGCAGCTAATTCTGGGCCATTCATTGGCCCAAACCCAGTACCCAGTGCATTGTCTTCAGCTCAATGCCAAAAATGAAGGAACCAAAAGCCGAATACAATAAACATGCCGCGGTGGATCGGTGGATACATACCACAACAAACAATCGTTACTTTTGAATTGAGTTTCGGGCAGCTACAAATCATAATAGGAAAACCCATTTACAGCTTGTCTTTCACTTTTGCATTGTTTAACGCACACACGAGCCCATAATTTCACCGCATTCGCACCGTAGTTTAGTTTACTGAAATATGCCAAAAACGATCAAGAAATTAATTGCCTTTCACACCGCTCCCCCGACTTGCCCGATCCGTTCCGTTCCAATGATCGAATTCGATTTTACAGTTCATTAATCGCGCCTGCTCGTAATTGTTTTTATCGATGCCAAAGTAGTCGAGAATTTGTTATGGCAAAGATTGCAGATCCCAGATCCCAGATGCCAGATCCAGCTGAAAATCGCCCAGCCATGACAACTGATTCGAGATCGACTTGGATTCGGCTCTGGCAGATCTCTTTAATCCCAGCTCGGATGTCGTAGAGTGCGCAAGTTTCTAGCAGGCTGGCTATCATTTGCATAGCCAAGTGCGGCACCAGCAGTGGCAGCAACAGCAACATCATCAACATCGGGGCAACGATGTCATCTAGCAACAAGAAATAGACGCGGCATCAATAAATACACCCAGAGAAAACTATACACACGAATTCCGAATTAACGATCCTTCAAGGGTTATCCACCTCCAGAAGACCATAAAAATGTGTGAAGAATTAAGTGCCCCCATAAAAGACGGTGACTAATTTGACACAATTAAAATTGTGCATTAACTTCTATAATAATTACCAGCGAGATTGCAATAAAACTCCTTTTCATCTACCAAAAAGGGGAATATAAATGAAATTGAAGTTCTCTGAGCCATTTACTGGCATGTCTTAAATATAATTACCCATAATTACCGAGAAACCAAAACTAATTCTTGTACTATCTGCTTTAAAAAGGAAGGCTTAACCAATTGAAAATTAAACATATTTTCGTTATTTTCGTATTAGTGAAAGGTTCTTATGCGTTAAAAATTTCTTCCTAATGTCATTACCATTATTACCCAGCAACCAAAAATAATACTTTTTATTTTACCTTCTTTAAAGACCAATGAGCTTAAAAACTTATATTGGAAAAGTATTTCCGTATTCTGCTTATCAGAAAAAGGCTTTAACGCATTTAAAATGTATTGCTATTATCAGAATAACATTTAACCTTTATTATTGATAGCTTTTAAAATATTCTAAAATATTTTCCTTATCTCATTTAATTTTAACAATAAGCTCCCGTTCAAGTATTTGCAATGTTTCCTCATAAATTCAATAGTATTGATTGATATTTTCGCCTGTGTAACAGCCAGCACTCTCCCCTAAGAGTCTTTAAGGAAAAAGTGTGTGTGGCTGTGGTGGGGAGTGTGTGTGCACACCTCCAATTGGGGTCAGTGAAAAGCTTTTAAAAATGTTAACGCTATTTTAAATACGATATGTTGCTACGACTATGACTATGGAGCCTGCAGAAATTTAGTCATCCCCATCTTCCCATCGTGTTCCATCGCCAAACGACAGTAAAAGCGAAGCGATGGAACCGCCACTTTGGCGATGATGATGATTATGGCTTTGATGTTGCTGCTGCTGCTGCTGCTGATGATGATGATGATGATGATGATGTTGCTAAAACAAGACGCTACCAATATGCAAAGTAATCACAACACAAAAAGTGTGCAGACAACAAACAACAACATGTGAGAGAGAAAAAGGGGTGTGTGAAATGGAAATGTGAACCATATGCAAATCGCGAATCGTTTCGCCGAATGTGTCTATAAATTTCGATGTTTTAGTGAAATTACCACGGTGAAAACTATATGCCATCAAAGAGACGAAAAAGGCTGAAGAAAACCTGAAAATTGCGGTTAATTGTTTTTAGTTGTTTTTTAAACACTCAACACCCAACACCTCCATGTGTGTGGGAATAATGCATAAATACGCCTGACAATGGATTACTACTACGACCGGAGAGATGTCAAGGTAATTGACCAATTGACCAGTCCAAAGTTAGTGCGAATATAGTATAAGCCACTAGACAAGCCATTTTTATAGCCGTCTGTTACTGGGAACCCTTGTTACTCACCCCACCGCTGGCATTGCTCATACGACGCGTATGCCTTAAGCAATTAGCCGGAGGGAGATCGATATCTGATTTATGGGAATGGAATGGCGGGGGCGATCGGCAAACAGGCGCGTCAAATTGGCGCTAAGTGTATATAATACGATTCTAGAATAAACAACGACGAGGAGTTTCATTCTTTGAAAAGGGAAATAAGTTTCATAATTCTGATAATTGATTCCCGTCTCTGCAATAAAATGTTTTATGGAGAAACATAAAGATAATTATTATAATAAATATATAGAATAACAAAGTGAAGAAAATGCATAAAAATTGGAATCTTTAAGGTGAGACATAATTACAATTATTTCCCAAATGAAGGAAACCACTCTCCAATTACCTCTCTAAAAATTTGAGTTCAGTCGCTTTGATTTTAGGAAGAAAGGAAGGAAACAGCGAAGTAAACAGATGATTAAATTACACTTCCGACTATTAAATGTTTAATTATAACCATTCGATTTCCTTTCAAATCTCAGATAACATAAACTCGATGATGACAGCCAAAAATAAACAATTTTATTTCGAAAGCTGGAACCCCAATCGATAACCCAATTATTAATTTAATTTAATTTAACTTAAGATAATGAATAATAAACATCTTTAGGAAACTGGAGCTTATCGGCCTCAATTTAATCCACTTTCGAAAACCATTAAGAGATCATCTTAGATGATTGATATCAAAAGTTTTTACAGCCTGACATTTCTGCCACACGGCACACGGCGTCTATAAAATTTTTGCAAATTTCTGTTTGGCCCACAAAAGGGGGCCATCATCATCCGAAAAGCAGTTGAGGCCGCGACGGATGAATAATTACCCATTTGTGGTATCTCAGATCGAAAGGGAAAGGCATCGGCATCGGCAATCGAGTATCGCCACAGTTGGATTCCCCGGCTAATCCGCGGGTTCGTTGTGCGATATCGATGCAAATTAACGGGCCGCAATGCATATATGTCAACAGGGCCGTCCGAGTCCATTCATTAGTTCAATTAGCTTATCCCCATCGCTGGAGTTACGCTTGGCTGTCCCTCCTGACACACCACCAGTTACCATAAGCCATACGCCATATACCATATACCATCTGCAATACAATACAATATAATTCATTAGCGCATATAAACTTTCGCTTTCGCAAGATCAAATCAAGGCAGTGCCTTTGTGCGGAGAGTCAAACCTGAATTACAATGCCAAATGCAAATATAAGAAAACTTATATACCTACTAGTTGGTGTATACAGTGGCGTTCAAGATGGTAGCACTAAGAATTAGGGGTGTTTATGTGTAGTAAGGGGTTAATAAAAACGGTGGGAGATGTAAATTTGAATATACTTGCCTACAGTCCTGACTGGCGAGTCTCCCCGGCCTCTGCCGGCACACGCATAGTATAAACAGAATGTAATCCAAGTACCAGTGCTTGTGGCTTGTATTTTTGTGGCTAAATCTAACCTTTTCTAGAGTTTAATAATTCTTTTTTTAGACTAGGCACTTTGTTATATATCTTATTCACACAAAATATGTATTGTCTGGGCATCACTGCTTTAAATTTATATTTAAATTACCAATTTAAAACAGGAAGATTTTACACTAGTTTTGGGACTACTTAACAATGTTTTCAAGGTAAAATCCTGTCTAAATATAACGCCACTTAAGGGGAAATTCAAAAAGAGACATTTCCCTGTTCCGGAAGACAGATTTTAGCGCTAGCACTGTGACCGCAGCTGTATGTAAGGCACCGGCGATGCCTTTTGATGGCTGCTGTTACACGTAATCGTCCACGGACCGAGGGGAGTCAAACCCGGAACGCTGCATCTCGGATCTTTGCTTTGGCTATGGCTATGGCTACAGCCGCCTCGTTGCAGTGGCAGTTGCACCGATCGAAGTCGAACTCGAAGTCGAAGTGAAACCTGTCTGCAGAAAGGAAAATCATTTCACACAATCACAGTCACAATCACTTGGCCCGCGGCTTGTGCAAACATAAACACACCTACATGTGCATCCGAGTATCTCCGCATCTCGGCATCTCCGCATCGTATATGGCTCAGCAGGCTGGGGGACTGGGACTGCCGACAGATTTACAAACAATCCATCCATCGAGATCGAGATCGAGCGTTTGAAATCAACCCGATGGCGCATCTCCGTCTCGCAACGTCGACGCTGCATTTAGCGCAATCTGCATATGGCATCAATAGAGCCATCAAGTGGTAGTTCCCCGGAATCGAGGGGCCTGGAGCCACCACCTTGCTTGCTTAATCTTGCCGAGCACGTTGATCGAGTTCGTTAACCGGCCGTTATGCAAAAAGTTCTCTTGGAATCGAACCAAGAAATTACCATAACGGTTAGCTCTGCTCTCCGGTAGAGGCGATCGTCATCGGGGGGCTCTTGACTCTGCCACAGACGATTATTTCAATCGAAGACGTGCAGGCATGCGACACCAACGCCGGCAGCGATAATTCCAATTCCAATCCAACACCAACCCCATACCCATACCAAAGCCCCAACGGCATAAGTAAAAGCAACGCCGACGCCAAACTCCATTTTCGGGCCCAGACCCTGGACTCTCATATATGAACGTGGAGTGATTGCACTTGAAAAAAATAAATGGCCATTTAATTACAATCGAGAGGTACAAGAAGAGGAAAATAAAGAAATTATACAGTGGATTTAGTATTACAAATTAAGCTTTCCCTTAAACACTTTTTTTTTTGCCTTATTACCGTGTTTAGGATAGTCACAGTGTTTTATTATTTTTTGTGACTGTAAGTATTTATAATATTTATTTTATTTATTTCTTTGTGAAAAATTGAAATTGTGTCATTTAATTGTAACTTTTAATTGAAATGCCAAAATTTTTAATAGTAAATCACGTAATGTAAGTGAAATAAGTAAGTAAATATTATTCACAGATAATTAAAAAGTTTAAAAAGAAGTCTTTTTAAGGGCCTTAAATTTGCATAAAATATATTAAAATTGGACTATACAAATATTTTCTTAAATCTCTGAAAATTTGTTTATCTAACACAAATTGTATTATTCATCAATTAAATATTAATTGTTACTCTCGGATTTGAGAGGAAATAAATCATAAGAAATATATTTTCTTAACTTAAGTATGTCTCTGATATTATGTTTTTTGACACCATTAAGAGTTAGTCATTATTTAATCTAAAAAAACATTATAAAAGGTAAATAAAATCAAGCAAACACCAAATATTTATTTATATTTAAACAAATGGTTCTTATCGCAACCAAAACCATTAGTCATAATAGGATGTAAAGGGGAAAAATTACGATTTGAAACACGGAAACACAAGTTATAATATTTTATGTATAGAGAACAAATGTCTTAAGAAATATGTACAAGATATTTAGTCTCAAGAACCCTAATTTTTTCCAAGTGCTTGCGGTTGTGAAATGAAGCGTTGAATGCGGTTGGTCATTGCACCGACTGGGCTCGGGCTCTCGGGAAACCTTTTCGGGGTGTACCTCGTTTCACAATTGATTAATGATTTCTCTTCATGTCCGATGGGGCCCGCAAATTAGCATAATGCAGCATTATGCGTATAATAACACTGCTATTATGGGTGTTATATAAAACAAGCGATTGACATGAAAGCAAACATAACTGGGCGTTGCTTGATTGGAAAGTGATTTGGCTTTTCGAATTGGGCCTGGCCTGGCCCCTGGCTCCTCGGGTCTGTGGGTTAGGGCTCAGAGTTGCAGGCTAATTAGCTGACAGGCCTGATGGATGGCATCGTGACCATGAAAATCGTGATGAGAGCCGCCGGATAAAGCGAAAACCTGTGACTTAGCTTTTAGCTTTTAAGGCTTAGAGCCGAGATTGTGCGTGGAGTTTCATGATTCACGACCAGGATCGAACAGTCCCGATGCCTTGGCCCAGCTAAGTAGTCCGGCAATGCCACGCACCTCACGACCATGTCATTGAACCCACCTTTAAGGGGCGGGCAGGCAGCATTGTTCGGATCAAAAGCAAAAGCAAAAGCAAGAGCAACCTGTACAAGTCGTCCACAATGGCAGTGATTTGGCTCTTTTGGCCAAATGTGTGTCTGTGGCAAGAAATCAAGTCATAACTGTTAACACACATGTAAAGAGCACGCCACAAAGCGGAGCGTTCTTTTCTCCGTTCTTTTGTACTTCTTTTCTTCTGTTCTTCCACATTCTACGCTCTACGTTCTAGGTTCTAGAAGACCAGATAAAAAACAGATTCTTTTGTTAAGTGCGTCCAGTCTGGGGGCCGGGGGCCAAAGAAAACGTGGGGAAACGAGAGTGCTGGCACAAATGTAACTGAGGCACGACATTTTCTAATTTTCTTTTCTCCGCTCCCCAGATAACCCAACTCAAGAACATTGAGCTAATCAACAATTCGAAAAATGCGCATAAATCAGCGCTCGAGATGCGCACAACAACAACAACAACCACAACTACAACATCAATGAAGAGCAGCCAGGCGAGCGGATTGGATGACGAGATGCGGGCCACCACCTGGATGACGACGCTCCACAGCAGCCATCCGGCCCTCAAGCCGAAGGTGAGTAGTGCAGCTACTGCTCTAACTGGGAAATAATTCCATCCTAATCGAAACCCCTCCAAATCCCAAGGACCACAACTCGGACACAGACTCGGCGCTGTCCTCGGCCCCGCCCTCCATCAGCCCGCAGCCGCCTTCGAGCGGTTCCGACAGCGGCGTCATCTGGCAGACTGTAAGTACCCGGCTGTTGGTAATGGTTGGACCATCCCAGAAGTCCAATTGATGACTAGGATGAGTTGGCTCTTAAATTAAATAGGCAAAGATGATTAATGAAAGTCAGCTGTCGGTTGTGATTTATTTTGGACAGATACACGTAAAACATAAGTGATGATTTATAAAAAACCAGAGCCACTAGATGAGAAACAATGGGTTATTTGTTTAACGAGAATAAAAGCATGAGAAAGTAAGCCGACTATGACCTCGAGTTAGCTAGAACCCTTTAATAATTAAAAATCATACATATTTTAATTCAAGAATATTTGTTCTTAACTTTGGTGTGAGTACTTTTGTATTCATTTTGATTTTTGTTGGCCTCTAACTAAGAACAAACTACATAAACTACAATTTTTTTAAAATCTGTTCTGAAAACGAGCATAGTACGTCTTTGAGAACCCGGGTTCGCAATTTTCGGATTATTCTTAAAAAAAAATGGATCTACTATTAGCTGGTTTTCTTTGCTACTTAAACAAATATACTTTAGCTTTTGTTGTCAACTTGAAATATTGTATATTTAACTTAGCAAAAATATTCCTAACTGTGTGGAAAATACCAACGAATCTCCGTTTATTTAAAGTATTAAAAAATTATTCATTGCTTAAAGGACTGCATTAATATTAAAAGAACGAATTTAATAGACTCTGTCTTGTGATCTTAAGGAATTTGATTTGTCTTGTGAATTGTGAATTGTGAATTTATATATTTGTCATTTAATTTTTATTAGTTCTAAATTTAATAATTATATTTTACGAGTTCGCTGCCAAAAGCAAAATTGGTTTAAGTTGCTCTTTTACAAGAGAAGTTTGTTTCTTACTAAACAAAAGTAAAGAATTATTAAGCACTTAACAGTCGTAGCCACTTTATAGTTAAATTAATTTTTAACTTGAGCTATTTGCTAATGGCAATGCCTAAAAGGGTCTCGAAACATTCGGGACATGTTAGAAAGATATATGTGAGTGTTTGAGTCTAAAATATCTAGAATAGTTTTCGTAGAGTGCCCTCTAAATCCACCCTCGTTCCTATTTTGCAGCTGCAGGACATGGACAAGCTGCAGAAGGAAGCGGAAATGTACCAGAAGGAGAACGAGCGCCTGCAAGCCGAGGTGCAGCTGATGAAACAGGAGCTGGAGAGCGCGGAGCAGGCGGCCCGGTCTAGCGGCAGGAAGCAGACGCAGATCGGGGAGCTGGTGCAGCGCATCAAGGAGCTGGAGGACCAGCGATCGAGCATCGAGGACGAGACCAGCGAGCTGCGCGAGCAGAACGAACTCCTCGAGTTTCGCATACTCGAGCTGGAAGACGATAGCGATAAGGTAACGAAACGAAAACCACTCAAATCCAGTTTTCGGAACCACTCAGGCGAGTGACTCATGCGGGGGCTCGTTTATGAATGAATCGAGCCATTCATTCGAACCGAACTCGAGTTTGGTTTGAGCCGCGATCAGCGCTTTGGGCCAGCTTCGTGCGCCGCGCACAGTTTCTCAGTTTTGTTTGGCGTCTAAGCCAGCGCGGAAATTGTTTTGGCCCAACAACGGCCTGTCTGTTGCTATTACTGTGTGTTTTGCTTTTCCAATTGAAATTGTTTCAGTGGAGCAGCCGCGGTTAATGGCAAACCCATTACCCTGTGTGTTACCAAACAGCCAGGAATCGATAACTGCGGTTTAACTTTCCAATGGTTAGTGCGTCCGTCCACTTGGGAGAGGTTTATGTCACCTCGCATTGCGGATTTCATTGTGATCTGTGCCTGTGCCTGTGTCACTTTGGATTACCAACTAAGTTTTTGATCGACGCCTACAATTTTACCAATTTTACCTCGCTTCTTGGCCTTATAAACGCTTTGGCCTAGGAGTTGTTTTAGCCAAATCGGAGACGAGCGCTTAAGACGCTGCTTATAAGGGTAGCGCCCTAAGTGGCAGCCGTCTACGAATCTTGTTATACTTACGAGTGTTTTGTCATTACTCATAGACAGCCGAAGCCAAATCGAAAAGAGACTTTGTCTGCCCCACACCTTCGAGTTGCCCATTCAATTCAGCGAATTAAGGTATGTTGGGCCTAGGAGTCGGCCAGGGAATTTTAATAATTTTTAAATATATAATTAAAAGAATCAGGGTAATATTATTGGCCTTTTTATCAAATAATTATCAGAGCTAATGAATAATTTGTATTATATATTTTCTATATATGAATAGTTAGATTTTATTTTCTATCAACTTATTCATTGGCTGTGACTATGTGTCAATAATGAAATGATTAATGTGAGTAAAAAATTAAACAAAGTGACTAAATATGTGAAAAAAATAGCTAACATTTGTTGTAATATTTCATAAAAAAAACTATGACTGAAATAATAAATATAAAATAACTAAAAAAAAGTTGGATTTAGACACAAAATCACAGTTTGACTGCACTATTGTGTTTTCTAAATTCTGTGCGTGTGCCGGCAGAGGTCGGGCAGGGAAATTAGCTGGTTAGCGAGTCAGAGCTTACTGCCCAAAGCTTTATTGTTGTTAAAGTCTTTTATGTAAGCAATATTTTAATTTAGTAAATAATAAATATTTCGACTATTTCCATGCCCTAGAATAATAATAAAGAATAAATTAAACTTCTTTTTATACATATATGTACATTAATTATTATTATTAATTAAATTACTTAAGCGATTTAAATAATTACTTACCTATTCTATATTTATTACAACATCTGAATAACTAATTACCCCAGTATAATAGAAATAGCTTAAATAACTTAACTTAGCTAGAGGATAGCCATAGGTCGAGGCCCTGTCCGTGTCTCAAGTCTGTTGTTATTCAGTTTCGGTACGTTTAATTTCTAGAGCCAAGCCAGTACCAGCGAAGTCGTTCAGCTTGAAAATCCAATTCACTCGCCTAATTGCAATAACCCAAAGTAATTATGCGAACAACTGGCAAAGTGAAATTAGTCGGTGCTCGCTCGGCGTGTGTGTGCATTTGCGAGGGAGCCAGCGTCTGAAGCGAAGCATTAATTCCATGCTAATTCTTGGCAACTAACTGTTAATCAGTTTATAATATATTCAATCTCTGTGTTCTCGATTCGGCTCGTGACAGATGGAGAGCACTTGCGAGGGCCATTGCCAGCGGCTGCAGGATCTGCTGGAGCAGTCCTCGGCCCAGGATCTGGAGGATCGGGAGAAGCGGTGCCTGCAGCAGTTGCTGCAGTGTGTCCAGCAACTGGATCTGGATGCTATGATGCCGGGCGATCAGGTAAATATAAAATAAGATATTAAAATCATAATCATACTCAAGATCATTAGCTTTGTAACTTTAATTAAACATCTTCCGATGTGATCACTTGTCTTAGTTATTTTTTAATAATCTTTAAAGCTAAGAATTTTAATGATTTAATGATTAAGAACTCTCATCACTTCTCTTCAAGCTTAAGTACACCCGTACTCAATTTACCGATAAATCCATTTCAATTTAAGAATATTTGTTCTCAAGTTTGGTGTGAGTACTTTTGTATTCATTTTGATTTTTTTTTTTTCACTAAGTAAGGAAAAAATACTTAAACTAGAATTGTCTTAAAAATTCGTTCTCAAAATGAGAATAGTGCGTATTTGGAAACGCGGATTCTCAATTTCCGAATGTCATAATTCTCTCTGTGTATAAATAATTTTATAGTTATTTTTGAAATTTTTTCTAAGCTAGCTCGGTCCTGTTTGTCAGTTTAGGCAGCCATTCGTAGAATTTGTTGCGATTATATACAATCTATATACACATAGATATATAGACCAACACGGATATCCCAGTTATTCCCACACTTTTGCTTGTTTTTATCATTTCGGACACCGATATCGGTAATAGGCGCGCAAAAATTCAAGTTTTATATTTTTTTCTGTTCCTTCCCAGAACCAGAACGCCCGGCGGCAGAGCAGCCACACCCCAAGTCACAGCCACAGCCACAACAGTCACAACAGGATCGTGGCCACGGTGCAGCCGTACAGCAACTGTGCCACGCCCTCGACCCCGCCTACGCCCAGCAAGAGGCACTGCAGCCAGGTGAGCTCGTGGCAGAGCAGCAGCCTCAGCGAGAGCGGCGTGTTCGTGGAGTGCGACCTTGCCCCGCTGACGCCGACGCACTCGCAGGGCCACCCGCACCTGCAGTTCTACCAGGAGCGGCTGGAGCAGCTGGAGGGGAAGCTGCTGGTCTACGAGAGCAGCGGGGACGCACAGGTCCGTCACCTGGCCCAGCGCTTGCAGCGGGAACTGCAGCTGGAGAAGGATCTCAAGGAGCTGGGCGACCGGGTGGATCTGCTTATCGAGCAGAACGCCCAGTTGGACGAGGCCAAGTGCGAGTTCGAGGAGGCGGAGAACGACACGCGGCTCCACCTGCAGCGCAACGAGGTGGAACTAGAGATCCTGCGCCAGCGCAACGTAGAGTTGGAGTTCGGCAAGGAGGCGTTGGGCGCCAAGTACAAGGACTGCCGCGCCGAGGTTATCATCCTGCGCGAGGATCTCGCAGCTGCCGAGACCCAATTGGAGCATCTGCAGTCGGAGCGAAAGCAGGCCCGCAAGGAGTTGCAGGATCTTCGCCAGTCCCTGCCACTACTGCTGATCTTCCGTCTCCTGTCGCTGGCCAAGATGGGCAACAACATGTCCAGCCCGGAGAACAGTCCCCGGCTCACCTCGGGCTACAACGCCCAAGGAGCTGAGGGGAGCGGCATCAAGCTGCACTCGACGGCCTATGGCCTGAGCCAGGCGGGATACCACGATGCGGGCGAGGGTCGGGAGGCCGTGTACCTCAAGGAGGAGGTCAAGAGCCTGCGCAGCCAGCTCAAGGAGCTGAATGCCCGGCACTACGAGGCCATGGAGACTGCCGACTCGCACTGGGTCGACCTGGAGCATCAGTACAAGGAGCGCGAGGAGGCCTGCCGGGCCAAGGAGGCCAGTCTCAAGCAGAAGATAGCCCAGCTGCAGGACTGCCTGCGCGAGGACTCCCGGGCGGCGGCCGAGAAGATCCAGCAGCTGGAGGAGGCCGAGCAGGGCCTTAAGACCTGCCTGGTCCGCCTGACCAAGGAGCACCGCGATCTCCTCACCGAGAACAGCACGCTGCAGACCAGCATGGAGAGTTTAATGGTCAAGATGGAAATGGAGACGGAGCACAAAATGCCGCTCACCGAGGCCCTGGAGAACGAGAGGAGGCGCAGCCAGGCGCTCGTGGACGACCTGAACTTTGCCAAGAAGGTGCAGCAAAACACCGAGGACCAGCTGCGGCAGGAGACGGACGCGCTGCGCAACCAGATCTTCGACATCAAGAAGGAGTACATGCACATCGAGGTGACCAACAGCGAGCTGAAGGAGGAGGTGGGCACGCTGGAGAACAAGATCCGCCAGATGGAGACGCAGATGAAGGACTCCGAGGAGCGGGCGCGCTGCCTGGAGGACGAGCTACGCACCAAGGACGAGCAGTGCCAAATAATGGAGCGCAAGCTGGGCGTCATACCCGAGGGCTTCAGCCTGGCCGACGAGCTTTACGACAATCCGGCCAAGCGGGCCAAGAAGGAGGAGGTGCCGGACCTGCAGACGGCCAGCATGGGATTGGGCTTAGCCCTGCTCGACCTGGAGGTGAGTTGGAAATCTTCATCATTATCTTTACCCCTAATAACTTGGTCTGTGTTTCCACAGCGTCGCGAGAGAGAGCTGCCGACACACAAGGACTTCCAGGCGATCGCGTGCAGCGTCAAGCATCTTGCGGACACCCTTCTCTCCCAGAGTCCGTCCGAGGTGAGTCTCTTTCGCAAGTCGGCTGGAACCGATTCAAAAACTAGCTGGGTCTCGGCCCACGATGAGACAAGGCCCAGTGGGGAGGAAGGTCAGGAGAGTCAAGCCAGTCCGGATAGTGAAGTCTCTCAAGCTAATCCCGAGACTGAAGTCTTTCAAACCATTCCAGAGACTGAAGTCTCTCAAGCCAATCCAGAGACTGAAGTCTCTCAGACTATTCCTGAGATTCAAGTTTCCCAAGCTTATCCGAAGATTCAAGTCTCTCTGGCTACTCCAGAGATTCAAGTCTCTCAAGCTATCCCATCTAGTCAGGAAAGTGAAGTGATGCTTAGCCTAAGAACAACTAGTCAGTCAATTATTCAAAGATTATCAGCCCGCCGCAAGGGCTTCAGGGTGACCAGGTTTCGGCGAACGTTTGACACTTCCAGCGGTCACACGAATCTCCAGGTCCAGGGGAATGCCGAGCAGAACATTGCAGATGTCTCTCAAGCTGTTACAGAAAGTGAAGTCTCTCAAGGTATTCCGGAGGGTGAAGTCTATCAAGCCATTCCGGACAGTCAGGAGAGTGATGTGATGTTTAGCCTAAACTCAACAAGTCAGTCATCCTCATTCAAGATGGAGGGCAAATCCGAACAAAACCTTGAAGGATCTAGCAGCCAGGAGCTCGGAACTGCCACCCAGCCAGCTGACAGCAAGGAGAACTTCTGCGAGGTCGCATCCTCGCAGAGTACGGACAATGGAAATGATGAGGAAGCGTCGCCCATGAAGAAGGAGGAACCTACGAAGGCACTGCAAATTCCGCTTCCTCGACGTCGCACCATGCTCCGGCGCTTCATCTATCGGCGCATCTACCGTGGTCGAATGCTTGTTGGTTCCGCGAAAAGATCCTTGGCGTTCTGCCTCCACCAGAGCCCCTCCTGCAACAGTTTCTACTCGGCGGCCTCCGTGCATACCGTCCATTCGGCCAGGTCTGGAATGTCCATTCAATCGCAGCACGCCGGCGTGCTCGATCTGGAATGGGAGCGAGTGTCCACAGTGTCCTTTGCCCAGACCGATGCGGTCAGCACTGTGGAGGCGGAGATACAGGTCGCGGCGGAAAGTCGCGAGCAGGAGGTACAGGTCCAGCCGGAGACCACAGAGTGCGGCTCGCAGGTAGACCTGGACGTGGAGCAGCGCATGCTCCTGATGCCGCTGCGAACCCGTTGCTTTGTGAATCTTGTCCAGAACGCTGTGGACACCGGCTTCGATCTGGCCGGTTTCCGAGCGCGCCTCATTCAGATGTGGGAGTGCGATGAGGACTTTCGCGAGAACCTTGAGCGGATGCAGGACATGTGGACGGAGAAGGAGCCCAAGGGGTGGGTGGAGAGCTATGAGGGATTCGTGGCGGTCCTGGGCTGTGTGCGTAGCCTGAAGCTGGCCGTAAGGCCCGCAACGTCGGCCCTGCTGGAGGAGATAGAGCAGCGGATCAATGCCCGTATGGTGCTGTTCCACAACCAGAAGATGGACTCGGAGCTCTGCTGCACCGTCTTCTATCCCGTAGAGCGCCACCACTCGGTGTTCTTCAACATCTCCAAGTGAGGCCCCATTTCGAGCCCCTTTCATGTCCCCCTTAAGATGAAATTGTATATAAGTGTAAATTACCGAGTGGATTGCTTGTTACTGTTCGTTGAGAGCTTAACATCTCTGGTTGAAATCAATACATATATGTGGAATTAGTTATAGTTATTGATCGATTAAGTGTGTTTTTATTTAATGAAATGTTTATTATTTATGGAGGATATGTAAGTTTGGAATTGGAACTCGTTGCTCGTTTGCCCGCTCTGGGTCAGTTTTTACTTTCCGCATTTTGTTGTCTTTTCTCGTCGTCTATACTTGTCGTCTATAATTGTCGTCTATACTCGTCATCTTTACTCGTCGTCTTTACTCGCCTTCTGTACTCGTCGTCTTTACTCGTTGTCTTTACTTGTCATATTTTTTCGTCGTCTGTACTCGTCTGTTTTTCTAGTCGTCTCTCTCCTCTTTACTTGCCGTCTTTACTCGTCGTCTTTTCTCGCCTTCTGTACTCGTCGTCCTTACTCGATGCCGTGATCTTCGTTTGCTCGCTCATCTAGTTTGCCTTGAACTTTGCTTAACATATTATGTAGAATCAGTTGTCGTATCACCAGTTGGTTCAGTTCTTTCTCAGATTTTTTTTTCTAAATTCGTAACTCGTAAAAATGAATAGTAAGAGTGTAGACGTGGACACCTTCTTCGACTGCCGAAGTGACGGTGAGGAGGAGGTGGCAAGCGAGTTGACAGTGGGCCACGGCGACGAGGTGGTCTGCAAGCAGGCTCCCCGGTTCGATGATCCCGTGCAGATTCGTGCCGTCCTAGAACGGGCTGCCACTGCCACTCAGCGGCTGTTGCGGTGCTATGGCGGCAACGAGTGTCCGGGCCCCCGCCCGTCGATGATGCGTTTCTATCCAGCGACTCTGGAGGTGAGCGCCCGGCTGCACACGGACGACCATTGCCCGTGTCCCAAGGACAGGCAGTGCAAGCTGCGCGGTGACCCGGTGACCCTCAAGCTACCCATCGAGCTAAACCCGGAGAGCGGCCAGGTCAAAGTGAACATCTTCCAGCCAAAGTCGATGTCCACCATCTGCGGCTGCAGTGCGTCCGGTGATAGGAAGACGTCCAAGCACCGAGAGTCCAGCCGCCGAAGTGTGCGATGGTGCAGCAGGGAGGAGCTGTGTCCTGAATGTCAGAAGCGTCACAGTGATAATTGTCCTTGTTCGAACTCCAACTGATGGCTTGTCTTGATTAAATATTTATAATCAAAATTATGGAATTTCTAAAAAACTGCGCTCTGTTTTATTAAGGGATTTGTTTTTTGCCCAACGAATTTTTAGAACGAAAAAGGTTTTCCACAAATCTATAGTCTTGAATTTGATAAAAAGTTAATAGATATGTAAAAAATATATTTGTGCGGACTTTTCTACCTTAACAATGTATGTGAAATTCCTCTGATGGTTAGAGTCTCGAATCGTGGTTACAAAATGGATCGATTTTGGGATTAAATCCCAGTGGGGATTTATAGGAAGTATGTATATGCAGCTCATGGGGGAAATTTGATAGAAATATGTAAATAATAAATCTGTGATCTTGCATTAAGCAATGTGTGGGCATCAAACATTCTCAAAGTCCATATGTTACGACTCTGCCCCGAACTCCGGACCATCAGATTCATAGTCCAGCACCCTACCCATTGCTCCCCGCTTGCAAATCAAACTGCAATGCCGAAAACTTGAATACATACATTTTTCTACTCGGTTTCGTCAGTCAAGTAGGCCGGGCATCCAAGTAATCCGTTCTCAGCTGTCAACGGTTAGCTTTGAACACGATTCGACGATGACCATTAGTTTAGAAACAATTGAGCCGGCAGCACACACTTAAAAATTTAATGTGACTTCAGACCTTGTTTTGGGGAAACAGTTCGAGCCGTTCTAGTACCATGGAAGATGAATCCGACAACCCGTTCGGCGGTAGCGAGGCGGCTACCAGTGGCGTTATCACAGCCGCTGCCACCGCCAATCCCAGCGCCGCTACCATCGTGGCTACCAGTGCCTCGCGCGGTCGCTTTTCGCATCCGAGCAGTGTGACGCTCTCCCGGAGTCTGGGCATCGAGTCCACGCGACTGCTTTTCATGGGCGATAACTTCCGTGAGGGGCGCAACGACCAGGAGGTCTTCTACGACTGCGAGGACTCGCCTTTGGAGGGCCGGAGTGCCCGCAGTGTCCCCGGGACCGGGACCGGGACAAGTCGGTGCCAATTCGATGACCCAGCAGCGATACGAGAAGCCCTGGAACGGGCGGCCAACGCCACCCAAATGCTGCTGACGAACTTCGACAAGGCCGGCGGCTGGAATTCGCCATGTACCGTCACCCTGGAGCTTACCGCCCGCCTGGTGGACCCGAAGAAGGGCCGCACCGCCTGTCCGATGCACGGCAAGCCGGTGACCGTCCAGATGCCGTTGGAGTTCAATCCGCAGAGCGGCAAGATAGCCCCCTGTCAGCAGCAGCAGAGAAAGAAACCGCCGCCCAAGGCCAAAAAGCCGTCCATCTGCCAGTGTCGCTCCCAGCAGTCGATCGCGAGGACGCCGAAGCCCAACTCAGGTAAATCCGCCAGCGAACAGTTTGTCCCCTGCGACTCCATGCTTGACGATCGATCGCGATCCGAAATCTTCTTGGGTAGCTGCGGCGACTCCTCGCGCTCCTTTCGCTGCCACAACGCCACTTGCAGGGACCGCTACGATCCTGAGGCGCGCGAGATCATCTCTATATGCTATCTGCCAGTACCTGAACCGGAGCCAGAGTCAGAGCCAGAGCCAGAGGAAGTAGTCGTCCCAGCGCCCCCAGTGAAGGCAGTGGAGCCTGTCGAAGAGGAACCCACGCACGTGGTCATCCCTGCGGAAGACATCGAGCACGAGTACGAGACGGAGGAGTCGACCAGTGGGGTTTCCGAGGTAGAGGAGAAAGTGCAAAAGGCAGCAACGCCGCCGCCGTCATCGGAGGAGTCACAGGTCACAGTAGAGGAGCCACCGGAGAGGGAGGAGCCGTCTGTGAGCAAGCGGTACTATCTGGCTCTGCCTCAGAACAAGGACTTCTCCAACTGCTCGCCCTGCCGCTTCGACCCGAGTCCGATCATGGACGAGGAGGGCAACGTCTTCTGTCCGGGCAACTGCGGCTGCTGCATGTGTCCGTGGATAAAGCGCTCCCTCGCCACCAACTGGGAGCACACTAACGTGAAGGTGTGCCGCTGCGTCCAACGCGGCACGATCTTCACCAAGTTCGAGGATCGCGAGGTCTGCAGCCAGACCTCCTACTTCGACTTCTGTCCGTGCCGGGAGAAGGCGGAGGCCAAGTATCTGGAGCTCTACCACCGCGAGATGTGGAGTCAGAAGGATGGCCTGCGCGGTCGGGAGATCCGGCTGTCGGAGATCAGGGAACTGCTCGTACCAGTGACGCACCCCACCGAATAAAATGTGTTTGCCCTTCGAAATTCGAAATTCGAAACGCCTGTGTGTTCTAGTTATCGGTTAACGGTTATCGGTTATCGAGTCCTCAATGCCGTAAGCGACGAGAATAACGTAAGCGACGTAGACGTAGTAACTGTTGTTCCTTGATGGCTTTCTTGATGTTTCCATTAATCCGTTTAATTCTTGGATTTTATGTCGTAGCTCTTGCTTGGAAGAGTTTCTATGATATTGGAGCTATTGCTTACCTTACCTTTTACCTTGCTTACGTACTTGAGCAATTAACAATTTCCAGATTACGATGTTTTCTCGATATATTTACGGTTACGTTATCCGCTGTTAATGCATAATTTCCTTATTTCCAGTGGTTTTTTCCATTTAAAATCTTTGCTCAACCGTGTTTCTCTGTTTTTTTCCCCTTTCCAGAATGCCCGGCTCTGATGTACGTGCAGGACGAGCGACATTCCGACAGCGACCCCAATTCCCGCCACCAGCAGACCGAGCAATCCTACCTGAAAGACCACTGGAAGCCCAAGTCGAAGTCCAGACCACAGTCCCAGACCACAGAACCCGATGATCCGCGTGCCAAGCCCTCGCAGACGGAGAGCTCCTGGTTGCAAGAACACCACCGGCCCAAAAAATCGAAGGAGGCCTCAGACCCTGATCAGGGACCATCCTGCTCATGCCACCCGAAGCGCGCCAAGTCCGCGGATCCGCCGCCAGTCAAGACCCATAGGTGCATGTGCCGCTCGAAAGCCCAGCCGTGCGAGGTGCCCACCCAAACGTCCAAACAGGAGTCCAAGCCAGAGTCCAGGCAGGAGTCTAGGCGGGGGTCCAGGCAGGAGTCCAGGCAGGAGCCCTGCTCTGTGAAGACATCGATCGCGGGCTCCAATGCGGGCAGAACCTCGTTCAAGAGTGCGCTGACCGACTGCACCAAGGAGCTCATTGATCCCTGCTCCTGTGGCACCTCTAAGGATTACCCCTACTGGGCTGGGCAGAGCAATGTAGTCACCCCATCCTACAGCAAGGCGATGGATCCCAGTACATCGAAGGCCACCGCCCCCTCGTTTCAGAGCACACGCACCTTTGCTCCCCTCCGCGAGCCGAGGTCGGGAGCCAAGCCATGTCGTTCCAAGAGCCTGGCCAGTATTCCAGAGAGCAGCAGGGCGGATCAACGTAACCGGAGCGCCATGACCTGGCTGTCCGCCTTAAAGGATCCCGACAGCGAGGACTGGCTTTCCCACAAATATAGCCAGAAGAACAGCGAGAAAAAGATTCCCCCGGAGCCCTCGATCTCCTGCCCGCCGAGTCAGGCCAACTATCGCAGCGTTGCCTCGCGACCTCCCTACCATGAGTCCTCCTTTGGCGTGGACTACGAGACCTCGGCCACCACGCGATCCCAGTCGGTGGTGGGCAAGATCACCTGCCTGTGTCCCTCGAACGAGAAGCTAAAGGCACCGCCGTCTAAGGGCCAAGGGTCCAAGAAGTCGGATGTCAGGCCCCCCACCTATAGATGCACTTGCGAGACGGACTTCAAGGATGCGGATGGCTCGTCGGAGGAGAGGGTTCAGCCCTGCACCTCCGCCAGGATTCAGCACCCATCCGGCTTCTCGGAATATACCGAGGCCTCCTTGCGCGTACCGAAGAGGGTCAGCCTGACGCCCCCTGAGGGCACATTTTGCGACTGCCGCTCATCGTCCGGGAGTCCCTGCCCGTCCTGTACGTCCTGCATGCCACGGAACTCTGACCCCATCCTGACCAGCCTGCACTCCCACCGAAGCCTCTCCGGCGGCAGTTGTCTGTGCAACGATGACGAATCGGCCCCCGAAGACCTCTCGCAGTCGCCCTGTGTCCTCGGGGACTGTCAGTGCTTCAAGGACGCAGCCGAGCGGGACGCAGCCGAGCAGGACGCAGACGAGCAGGGGGGCAGCTGTCGGCCGCAGGGCAGCGGCTTCAAGTCCCCCGAAGATCCCTGCAGCTGTCGGCCGCAGGGCAGTGGCTTCAAGACTCCCGAAGATCCCTGCGGATCCATCAGCATGGCATGCGCCACGCGCAAGCAGCGCGTCCTCCGATTGATAGAGGACCTGAGCGCGCCGAGCGGCTGCGACTGTGGCGAAAGTCGCGACTGCAAGATCCAGCAGCTGTTCCGGGAACTGACGCTCCTCCTGCGCTCCGAGGGCGAGAGGGCAGAGGCGCCGACGGAGGGAAAACCCTGCCCGCCGCCCGTGTCATTCGACGAGTGCTGTGCCGCCCAACATGACGGCCAGGAGGAGGAGGAGCGGCCTATGTCCAAGAAGGAGCTGCAGCGCGTCGAGTGCTTCCACCAGCTGGAGGAGTTCCTGCGCAGGTGCTTCCTGCCGCCGCCCGAGCCGCAGGTCCCGCATTCTGATATCTACGGGTTCGAGCACGACCCGGACTTCGCGCCCGATGTCGGTAGAGAGCGGAAGCTCGCGCGTCGCTCTTCCGTCCAGTTCCACGATGCCGCAGACGAGAGCAAACCGCCCTGTACCTGCTGCACGGATGGGGAAGTCTTCCAGGACTGCGAGGAAGAGGGCGAAGATGGGGAGGCGACCGAGAAACCTGGCGATGAGGAAGCTGGCGAAAAGGAAGCCGGCGAAAAGGAAGCCGGCGAAGAGGAAGCCGGTGAAGAGGACCCCTGCAAATGTTGCGTCGACGATCTGTGCGATAAGCTGAGAGACTTCATCGGCAAGGAGCTGCAGGAGATCGAGGCCACTGCGAAGGGCAATGAGCTGGAGGACAAGACCACCGAGTTGCTCCTGAAGGAGCTGTGCGAGGGCTCCACGATCATGGTGCCCTCAAGAGCGGAGCCCCCACCGAAGCCCTGCGAGAAGGAGAAGCCCGACCTGATCATATGTCCCTATGCGGGCATGGATGCGTGTCAGCCCTGGAACATGCCCAAACAAGACTCGCCGCTCTATCCTTACAGCCTTCCCTTTGATCCGTGCGTGGAGAAGGACCCCACTGAGGAGTCCAGCGCTGGTGAGCCCCGGGGACTCCTGCCCCCAGGACCCCTGACGCCCGAGGTAAGGACGCTGTGCGAGCAGCTCATTCGCAAGGCGCTCAAGGACTGCGGACTGTGCCCAGGCCCCAGTAACGAGACCATCACCCACTCCTGCGAGGAGTGTCCCGAGGACCTGTGTTGTGAGGCCGAGGGTGCCGAAGAGGAGTGCCAGGAGGAGTGCGCGGGGGGTGGCGATGTGGGATGCCTCTGCTGCCACTGTCGCGCCCTCATCTGCGACAACGAGTGCAAGACGGTGACCGACACCCTGCGCGGGGCGGCGTGCGATCCACTATGCGAAATGGTGAATATCTGAGGATCTATCCTCCAATCAGCTCTTAATCCTTGCTTGTTCTGTTCCAGAAATACTTCATTGACTCGATGATCATCGATCTGCATGCCATGGACTGTGTGCTGGGCTCCAAACAAGCCAAGCCCAAGGTAGGCGCTACCCCGAAGGACCTTATATAAACTCCTTACTAAACCCTCGTTCCCTTCTCTAGGATATAAGGGCCAATGATGCCAGCAAGAGCCCCAAGGAGAGCTTCCCGGTCACGATTTCCAATGTCAGCAGCTTGGGTTGCTCCTCTCTATTCATCCAGTGGGACGTGGCGGACTGTCGTGCTATAGCGGGTTACGAGGTAAGCATTGATTCCATCTCACCTCTCAGAATATCCTTCTAACTATCGCTTCATTGTCCCCTCTCAGATTTACGTGGACGGCCATTTGACCAACAGATTCTATAGCTTCCGGCACCAGGCCGGTGTGGTGACCAACGTGGACGTGACCAATCCCCATCAGATTGTGCTCCGCGCCCAGGCTGTGGGCCAGGAGTTTGCCGGCGAGGGTCCTGGGCGAGCCAACGAGTGCGGCTGCCAGGCGGTGCAACCCGCCCATCCAGAGATGGCGGCCGGGGCCGAGAGGCCCTGGTGCCCCAGTGTCTACTACTACGATCCCAACGCCTCGGAGCCAGGCGTAAAGTGCTAGTCAAAAATCATTATCATACATAATTATGTCGAATATGGAGTATCGTCGGAGAGGAGAGGAGATATCACATTTATCCGGACAAAGGAGCGAGCCTCCCTCACATTTTAGCTATGTACATATAGTGTTTGTTAGACGTTGTGTTGCCGGGGATGCACTGCATCCCGGCCGGAGAATGAAATTACCTGTACGTAGTGCTTTACATAGTGCCTTAAATTTTAGTCTAGCTCGTAAGCAGAGATCAATGCATTGTAAAGGAATTGAAAGCAGATTTATCCATTCAGATGGACGCACGTGTTAGTTGACAACAAAACCAAATGCACTTTGAATAAAAAATGAATCTCATTGTTCGAGATACCACAAATTGCTGTGTAGTGTATTTATTACATTCTATAGTGTATGGTTGATTATTCTTTATTTTATGAATTGTAAATATGATTTTATAATATTTTTAATTGGGTATTTTATGCTTTTTTAACCGGGAATCGATAATTGCCAGATTTATGTAGTTATTTAATTAACAGGCAGAAGAAGGCATCTCCTTTTGACTGGCATCACCAGACGATTCGATTTAGCCATGTCCGACTTTTCAAAACTTAATTACAATTAATTACAATGGGATCCATCATTGCTTTCCTACGAAAATCTTCTTGCCGAACCCAGGTCGAACCGGAAATGTACTCATTTCATGAGCTGTAAGGCCTCTTCAATAAAATTTGTTAATGTTAGATGTTTATTTCTTAATATAATTTATTATTTTAATAATTTAGTTTTTATATAATTTATTTTTCAATTACAAACCTTCCTTCAGTAAGAAATATAACTTGCAATCCTAGTTCATTGCTAAAGTAGTTCGTTTATTTTTTACTTGTTTGCCTTGAAAAACCTATTTTTCTTTTTTTTTTAAACTCTTCTGATGTCTGGCGGGAAAGGAGGTGGCAAGGGGGGAGGGGGTGGAGGAGGGGGAGGAGGCGGTGGAAAAGGCGGCGATGGAGGCGGCAAAAATGGAGGCCGCGGGGGAGGCGGAAAATCGGAGAAAGAATATTCGGAAGAAGCCAAAAACAAAAAGGAGGACGAATCCAAGAGTAATCCAAGAGACGGAAAAGATGGACAGTCTGGACGAGGAGGCGATGGAGGCGGCAAAAATGGAGGCCGCGGTGGAGGCGCAAAGTCAGAGAAAGAAAATTCAGGTGAAGCCAAAAACAAAAAGGAGGAAACACAAAATGAATCCAAAAGTAACGCAAAAGACGGGAAAGGTGGAGAACCGGGAGGCAGTGGTCGAGGTGGACGTGGTGGCGATGGAGGTGGTACTGGTGGACGTGGTGGCGAGGGAGGAGGCAAAAAACCCAAAGATGGGGATGACAAGGAAAATAAAAATACCAAATAGTTAAATATATTTCTTGGACCTTTGAAAAAAAGTTATTAGTATAAATTCGAATTATTTAGATGGCTTAAAACGGGCCTCCAAGTCGGTTAATATGAAGGAACAATTGCCGTCAACGTAGGCTGCCTTAACGGTCTCATCCTCGATGGTGGCCAAGATTATGAACTTGGTTTCAGGGTACTGCAAATTCATAAATAATGCCCAACATTATACCATATAAAAATTTAGAATATAAAATAAAATACCTCTTTGGGTGCCAGATCATTGCCACGCCCCGGATACCAAAGATCGTGGGCTTTTAGGTAGGATACCAGGAGTGCTTTCCATTTCCAATAATTTTTGGAACCGTGCAGCTTGGGTATGGCACTAAAATCTAACTCCAGGGGAACCATTGCCCTCCGCTGCGTCACAGGTACTGATTAATACAACAGGTGAAACTGCCGGCGTTGATAAGAGAAGCTTTTCTAATCTTATAATTTTTTTTTTAACTTCAATGAGTACGTTCGGTAAGATTATCCGTGAGTAAACTATTAAAAAGGGAAGGTAGTAATCACCGAACATAGTAGAGTAAGTACTCTTTCTCTTTACGTTTCCCTATTATCAGATTCTAATATTAAACAAAACATTCTTGCTAATTTTGAAGACCATACATTCCAGGAGAAATAGAAAAAATATGAACTAATAGCGCGGGTATATAATAAATGTAATAAAATGTACTTCAAATTAATAGAATATTTCAGAGCTGCTATCAAATTAGGATTTTAGGGGGTTTCCTTTTTGTGGGCTCTGAAAGAAAAAAATTGAGCTTTACTGAAAATAAAATGTTGAAATGTTCTAGCTAACTCGAGGTTATAATCGGCTTAATTTCTCATAAGTAAATCAAGACTCGATTATATGGCAAGATCACACACAGATCTTATTATTTTACATAAAATGTATAAATAATATATAAACTTACCTCCTTCCACTAATCGTAATTTTCACACCATTTAGTTTGGGATTAGCTGAAAAATCCAACTTTAGCTTTCCAGTTTTATTTGTAATAGATATTGTGTACGGTTTGGTCGGTAAGCTCGAAGGCGTATATATTCGCAGACTACAGATTCCTTAACCAAAATAATTATCGGAAAGGTAGAGACAACAAAATCACTTTTGGGTAAATTGAGATGTGGCCAGAAAATAAAAAAAGAAACCTGGTCAAAATGATCAAAAGCAGAATATATTTTTTTTTGCCTGTTTATAAGGTATTCCTAAAAGTGAATCTCTAACTATATGGTCCGAAGCAGCTCTCCAAATTTTGGCGTGGACTACGAGACCTCGGCCACCACGCGATCCTAGTCGGTGGTGGGCAAGATCACCTGCCTGTGTCCCTCGGACGAGAAGCTAGTGGCACCGCCGCCTAAGGGCAGTGGGTCCAAGATGTCGGATGCCAGCCCCTTCACCCATAGATGCACTTGCGAGACGGACTTCAAGGATGCGGATGGCTCATCGGAGGAGAGGGTTCACCCCTGCACCTCCGCCAGGATTCAGCACCCATCCGGCTTTTCGGAATATACCGAGGCCTCCTTGCGGGTACCGAAGAGGGTCAGCCTGACGCCCCCTGAGGGCAAATTCTGCGACTGCCGCTCGTCGTCCGGGAGTCCCTGCCCGTCCTGTACGTCCTGCATGCCCCGGAAGTCTGACCCCATCCTGACCAGCCTGCACTCCCACCGAAGCCTCTCCGGCGGCAGTTGTCTGTGCAACGATGACGAATCGGCCCCCGAAGACCTCTCGCAGTCGCCCTGTGTCCTCGGGGACTGTCAGTGCTTCAGGGACGCAGCCGAGGACGAGCAGGTGTGCAGCTGTCGGCCGCAGGGCAGCGGCTTCAAGTCTCCCGAAGCTCCCTGCAGCTGTCGGCCGCAGGGCAGTGGCTTCAAGACTCCCGAAGATCCCTGCGGATCCATCAGCATGGCATGCGCCACGCGCAAGCAGCGCGTCCTCCGATTGATCGAGGACCTGAGCGCGCCGAGCGGCTGCGACTGCGGCGAAAGTCGCCTCTGCAAGATCCAGCAGCTGTTCCGGGAACTGACGCTCCTCCTGCGCTCCGAGGGCGAGAGGGCACAGGCCCCGACGGAGGAAAAACCCTGCCCGCCGCCCGTGTCATTCGAAGAGTGCTGTGCTGCCCAGCATGACGGCCAGGGAAAGGAGGAGGAGCGGCCCATGTCCAAGAAGGAGCTGCAGCGCGTCGAGTGCTTCCACCAGCTGGAGGAGTACCTGCGCAGGTGCTTCCTGCCGCCGCCCGAGCCGCAGGTGCCGCAGTCTGATATTTATGGGTTCGAGGACGATCCGGACTTCGCGCCCGATGAAATAGAATAGGCCCCAGTAACGAAACCATCAACCACTCCTGCGAGGAGTGTCCCGAGGACGAGTGTTGTGAGGCCGAAGGTGCCGAAGAGTGCCAGGAGGAAAGGTAGCGACAACAAAATCACTTTTGGGTAAATTGAGATGTGGCCAGAAAATAAAAAAAGGAACCTGATCAATGATCAAAAGCAGAATATATTTTTTTCGGCCTGTTTATAAGGTATTCCTAAAAGTGAATCTCTAACTATACGGTCCGAAGCGGCTCTCCAAATTTTGGAATATGTACGAGCAAGTTTGGTCATCGTAGGCCGGCTCAATCTTATCGCCCTCTACACTGGCCAAAATTAGGAATTTTGTTTGGGGGCACTGTAAATATAATGCAAAAATAAGTAGGTGATTAGTTAACAAAGAAAGGGATTAGAAACATGATTCGCTTGCTAAAATTTTTGGAAAACGATACTTTAGAGTAGATTATAGTTGAAAACTCATTAAGTTCTACGTTTGTTATTGCCGAGTTACAGTTTAAAATGTACTTCTTTGTTTCTATTTATTATTATATAAATTTAATTATATAAATTTAAGAAATCCCTCACGAGAGCTCTTTAATACTTGGTCTAATAGTAAATAAATAAATAAATTCAAATTTATACTTATCCAAATTATAATAAAAATAACTAAATTATAGTGTTACCTCCTTGGGTTCGTTGTGCTTCCACAGCTCGTTGGCCTCGAGATAGGTCTTCAGAAGAATGCGCCACTGCCAGTAATTTTGCTTGCCATGCAGTCTGGGAATGGCCCTAAAATCCAGCTCCAGGTGACCCATTTCGTTCCACTTCGAGGGACGGACTGATTAATGGCGACAAAGTTAACGCTGCACCCGATATCGAAAGCTCGAAAGCTCTTGCTATCTGGGCGGGACTTAACATTCGTTCGGCCATATTAACAGCTCTAGTCGGGGGTTTAGTATTTTAGATCGAACGGAATGTGGCGGGGCTTTAGTCATTAAGCAAACTTTAGCGCCAAGTTGCCAACCGATTTCCAAAGGGTAGGTGTTCGGGAAAATATGCACAATGTTCTCATGCGGAAAGTGTCAAACTTGAATCGACTCCAAATTGTTCGCAATTAAACTATTAAGTTATTAGAATCAAATTTAATGGGTCACAAAAAATGTGGAGCAGCAGCGAAAATTGTTTGTTAACAATGGGAACATTCAGTGGGATGGAATTATCGAACCACAAAGCTGTCAACACAGCGCATCCAAAACTACGATTTATTTAGTGCTTAACACAAATACCCTTCCCAGCCTGGGTTTTGGTAACTGGGTTCGGCGGGATTTTATGTTTAAACTTAGTATATAAGTTTAGTTTACAAAAATTTAGGTATGCTTTCTTAAGTAAACTTTATTTTTTCTAGAAATAAATAAATCAAAGCGTGACTTTATGCCAAAAACACTCCTAAATCATAGTCATAGAGAAGCAGCAGGCTTTGATATACAGCTGTTTCTGACATGGGCAGTGCCTTCATCAGTACAAAATTACTGACTGACCTTTATATTTAGTGAAAACACCACCAAGTAGCAACTAGATCTAGTTATATGGCTATGACACTGTGTTTCCAGTGTCATACCTGTATTACCAATTGTAGTGCATCACAAGCTTTACTTGCTTTTATACTAAAGTGTTTTGGACCTTGTTTCGGTTCTAATTTCTAATCCGAACTTTCAGCAATGGCTGGATAATATTTTTAAGGCATAACTCTCTAAAAGTTTGTCTTAAAATGTAGTAAATCATCCTTAACTATTTGTATTTATTTTATATAGCTCCCCCCATTATTCAGTACAGAGTTAAGGTCTTTTAAATAATACTATTCATAATATATATTTTCAAATTAGTATAATTTTTCAAAAAGAAGTACCTTAAAAATATCAGGTTACATTTTTGGATTTAATATATATTTTAACTCACTTTGTTTTCTGCTCACTTAAATCTACATTTTATGTGCTATCCAATTTCAGGGTAAACACACTTCGTTGAACAGCAGCAATGCGTTTTTCCACTAATTCGCTTTTTATGATTGCTTGTTTTTTTTGCTGCTCTATGCAGTGCGGAAAATCCCTGAGCTGAGGAGGCCATTCGTCAGGCAATTTAATGGCGGAATTATGGACAGGCCACCGCTATATAGCCCACCGGAGCAGCGCCGTCTCGATTTAGTTCTCGCTGGCCATGACTCACTATCTGTTCGGTCGGATGTGGTGGCTGCCAGTGCTGCAGTGCCTCTGCATCGGCGCTCACGCCTGGAGCTTTGGTCCTGCCCAGTCGGATGCCGGTCAGGATGAGCCAGGAGTGCCGCAGCCCAGCGACGTGGCCAGCACTGCAAATCACACAAGTAAGTGGCTTTCCCAGGCTGCCTTTGGGGATGGAGTTTGATCCTCTGTCAGTTCTCACCAGGCAGCTGATCGTGGGCACCCTGGTGCCACCCCAAGTGCCACCGGGCACCTGGCCCCCGGTGCCCTCTATTGTCAACCCGGGCACTCCCAGCTACTGTCAGTGTGTGCCTCCCGGATCCTGTGCGAACCCCATACCCACGGTGCCCAGCGATGGCAGCGGTCAGTTGGACATCAGGATCGTCAATAATGGAGCGTTTGTAAGCAGGCTCTGAAGATTTTATTTTTAAAATATAATTACTGGTAATCCTTGTACCCTTGCAGCCCTCACTTCCGAGCACCCCGGCCTCGCTGACCTGCAGCTACGGCCTGGTGGCCTGCTGCCAGGCGGGAAGCTATCAGTGCGGCCGCAGGTTCCCGCCACCACCGGGATCCGCCGCCGCCGGAGCGGGACAGGCCAGCTTCGGAGCCTATCCCTGGCAGGCGGCGCTCCTCACCACGGCGGATGTCTATCTGGGCGGCGGAGCTCTGATCACCGCCCAGCACGTCCTGACCGCCGCCCACAAGGTGTACAATCTGGCGTAAGTATTCCTAGGACCTCAACCTTAGTGTTCTTCCCAACCCACTTGGAGTCAGTCTCACCTCGTTTAAGGTTCGTCTGGGGGAATGGGATGCCAGCAGCACCAACGAGCCGATTCCCGCCCAGGACGTGTACGTCTCGAATGTGTACGTGAACCCCTCGTTCAACCCCAACAACCTGCAGAACGACGTGGCCATCCTGAAGCTGTCCACTCCCGTCTCCCTGACCAGTAAGTCCACGGTGGGCACTGTCTGCTTGCCAACCACCAGCTTCGTGGGTCAGCGCTGCTGGGTGGCCGGCTGGGGCAAGAACGACTTCGGACCCACTGGCGCCTACCAGGCCATCCAGCGCCAGGTGGATGTGCCGCTCATTCCCAATGCCAACTGCCAGGCCGCCCTGCAGGTCACGCGCCTGGGTGCTTCCTTCGTTCTCAGCCCCACGAGCTTTATTTGCGCGGGCGGCGAGGCTGGCAAGGATGCCTGCACGGGCGACGGCGGCTCCCCGCTGGTCTGCACCAGCAACGGGGTCTGGTACGTGGTGGGTCTGGTAGCCTGGGGCATTGGCTGCGCCCAGGCCGGAGTGCCCGGAGTCTATGTGAACGTGGGCACCTACCTGCCCTGGATTCAGACCACGTTGACCCTGTAGATAGGAATTATTTTGAAGGAATAAAGATTATTTTGTTATTAAAAGGTTTATATAATTGGAGAAGAATTCTTTAGATAAATCTCATCCTGTCTGGAAAACACTTCCTTATTGTCTCCATCCTAACAAGGTCCCAAGCAGTAACTGCCTTTATCTAAATAAATTTCCCAAAAAAAGCGCCCTTTGGCCTTTAATAATTTTTATTCGAATTACTCAGCTTCTAGACAGCTCTTGAATCCTGGCAATTCGCTTAGTTTCTTATATATTTGAGAGCCAAGCATTTTTAGAGTCAAAATGAGGACAACAACTCAACTGAATGCTGAAATCATGGAACTACTGTTCAAATAACCAATCGGATTGCCCCTCCTCGGAGCTATTAGTTGCTCCCGCTCTGGCAAGTCTCGGATGGATAGGACGATGATGAGGGCCTCGGGTTAGTGGTCCTGGTGCTTTAGGCTTGACGACACCGGCGTCACGCAGTCCATATGGAAAGGAATTCTTGGGGTTGTCCACCTGGAGCGTTAAAGGCGATTTTTTGTGCCAGGGCATGCTAGCCTCGTACTGATGTCTTTCGGTCATCCGTCTTTGCAAGTCCCCCTCAGGATAGGTTGTTTGTAATGAACTCCGGGCGCTCGAAGGACGCGACTGCTGTCCTCCAGTCTTGCGACCCAATCTATTCATGAGCTCCGTATAGACGCAAGTTTGGGCTTTTTTCAGTTCCGCAGAAGAAGAATTTGATTCCACATCCTCTGAGTCGTCGGTGTCGTCGTCACTGCTTTTGCTGGGAACGTCCCTCTGTTGAATAGGAACGTTCCTCTGTGGAATAGGAAGACTGGTTTTCGAAGCGCTGCTGAACCGCATTGCTTTTGACAGAAACGGATGTTCATCCTCGGGAAGCTGAAACCTGATCGTGGACTTTGACTTATCAATTCCTCCCGCCGATCGCTGAGTAACTGCCGAGGTGGCTTGAACACCTTTCTGCATCTCGCTCACCGACTCCTCTATTGCATTCATGCGAGCTGTAAGATTCTGCAGATTCTCCTCAAGGACCAGGACTTTCTCAGCCGTCTCCTGGATCTGCATGGCGTTGGTTTCAAAGGCAGACTCGACAACGTTGCGCGAGACGAGCTTATTGACAATATCGACTAAATCCTCCAATCTTACGTATTCATCCTTTCGAATATTTTCCTTTGATGAAGATTCTTGGGCCATTTCCCTCTTCCTGGCGGTTTTCATTAGGGCTTCCTCCACCTCCTGGCGAACGAACTGTCTGATGGATTGGGTAAGGCTCCAGGACTCGCTTTTAGCTATTTCGATGTCACTACCCATTAATCCCATTCCAGATGGAATCGTGGAGTCGGTCGAAATGGTGCTCGGAACATTGATTAGTTTTGGCTGTTTAGTTTTGGTCTTGCCACCCTTAACTACTTTAATGGTTCGCTTCTTCTTGGCCTTGTCTGTTGACGACGAGGTTTTCTTCGCTCCCACTGTTCTTTGTTTAAGCATTTTGTGTAAAATTCGGGGTTCAGAAAAATATGACTGAATTTTTGTTTGATTTTTCTAGTATGGTTGTCGGTACACTAGTGTATTTTCAAGTGCCTACTACTTACTTTATGTACACTAGGGTTATCCCATATTTTCTTTCGTTTCACCTTTCATTAGTAAATTTCCACCATCGGTCTCTCTCGGAGCAGAGCAGATTCTCCTAAATTGTAATTGAAGAGAAAAATGCGAAACGTTTAGAAAGCAGCAAAAATCTCTCTCGTTGGCTTCTGAGTGGAACAATTAAGCGGTTGTTGCTGCTTTGCGTGTACATTGCAGGTAAGGCGTAGAAGAGAGCGATAGAACTTATAAAAATGATTTACAAATTCGGTTGAATGATATTCGAAAAGTACAATTAAATTCTTACAGAGATCTTTCGAGTCATAACCATTGCTTTTCTTTTAACATACAAATATTTATTCACTTTTAATTCAAAATTTATTTTTTGTTCGTGTATGTATTCATAACAAGTAAGAAAGCTACAGTCGAGTGTGACTGTGATATACCCGGTACCGAAAGCATTGTGGGTTAAATTAAAAGGCACATGTAGATAATAACTTCACTTTGTCTATTAATAAAATTTTTAAAATGTATTGCAAGTCGCGGTTACTTTGTAACCTTTTTGCCATCTCACTCCCACTCGCCTTAAATCTATTAAACGGTGAGTGAAGGGTTCAAGTCCCGGCTGATGCGTTTAAAAATAAAATTTGTTATTACTTTTTTATTTTTTAACTTTAAAGGACACATCTTTTTGGTTACTTTTATTCCTTGGACTACACACATCTTTAAATTTAAAGAGCAAACACAATAGAGAACAAATAAATTTAATAGCGCAATCCCAGGAGCTCATAGAGTGGCACCTCGATCACGGACTCACTGGCGCTGGACTCCTCGAAGTCCCCGCTCTGCAGCAGATACTGCGGCCGTTCCAGGGAGGGATTGGCCAGATAGAAGTCGATGAGGGCTGTGGTGCTGCGCAGATGTGTGATGCCCTTGAAGATCTTCTCGCGGGTCAGCAACTCCTCCGGATAGACGGTCTTAATGACAGTGTCGTTGGATCGCTTCAGCCAAGGCCGATCCTTAACTGGAACCGTGCGACCAAAGGCACTCAGTATGGGTTTCTGGTTGACGCGGCTGGCATGGTCGTTGATGTGTTTCTCGTACTTTAGCTCAATGGCCATCTGGAGGGGGAAGTGGAGCATAAATATTATTTAAGAACGATTTTTGAGTTGAAGATTACTTACATGCGGCTTGTTCCATTTGTCGGCCACGGTCTGGGCTATGGCGTTGACCTCCTTGGGATCCGTCTTCACCGAGGCCAGCAGCGTGCGATCGCCCTTGATGGAGAAGAGATTCTTGACCTTGTCCGGAGTCAGGTTGCTCTCCACGGTGCCAAAGGAGTTAAGCCACTCGACAAAGCGCTCAGCGGACTGGGAAATCGTATATTGACCAAGAGTCACTACTTAATCGCTTATATACCCACCGCATCCATGAGGTTCTCGGCCTGCTCGTCCAGCGTCACCAGGGAGTAGTTCTGGCCGGGATGCTCGACACGGGACTGCCAGCTGACCCGCTTGTCCCGCGGTGCACAGAGGAACTTGGAGTACCAGCTGGTGTTGTCCACGGTGCGGTGGGTGTGGCCCACCGGCTCGCCCAGCTTTAGGTCGAACTTCTCGAACTCGTGCTCCATGCGCACGATATCCGAGTGGTCGGTCTCGTTGAAGTGCTCCTCCACCTTCTTGCGGTTAATTTCCAGAAGCTGAGAGAACAACTTGGTTTGAAAAACAACATTGAATGGCACTCCACCATGCCTACCGGGGCGTCCTCCTCCTCCTCGCTCTTCTCCGAGCTGCTGGCACTCATGTAGTCCTCGGGCCGCTCCAGCTGCATCTCGTCCCGAATGTAGATGTCCTCGTCGGACTTGGAGTAGTCATAGTTCTGGATACGCTTCACCCGCTCGCGCAGTTTCCGCGGCAGCACCAGGGAGTAGTCGATGTTCGGGATGCGCGGCTCGAAGCGGCAGGCGGCCGCCCACTCCACCTCCTTGATGGCCGCGTTCCAGTAATCCTTGCCTTTAAGCCCGCCCCGGTCGCGCAACTGGGAGAAGCCGCTGATCCCGCCGCTGGAGGAGCGCTCCTGGAAGAGCTGCGCCTTCACATCTGTGGCCATCGCCTGCATTTCCTTCGCCAGCTTGGCTGCCTCCTGGGCCGTGGTGAAATCCAGCTTGGCGGAGCCAATGGGTCTGTTGGCCCGCTCCACAATCGTGCGGCGCACCGTCGACCCATAGTGGTGACGCTTCCGAACCGACATAATCATCGACATAGCGAAATGTAACCAGGAATACACCTAGAAACGGCCACCAATGAAGTGTAGGAATTTCTGTACAGGTTGTTTGTTCGATATGAGTTTTTGGTGTCGGTCTATGACAACCAAAAAGGTTCGTAAAATATACCTTAAAAATCCAAAGCAGTGCTGATTTTATTTATATTATAAATATTTATTATATTGATCATATTTCTATCCCTACCATGTACCTGCCATTTCTGCATTCTTTAGAAACTGCAAATCAGTTTCAAAAACAGGAAAAACAGGAAAGACTGCTAGCAGGAATGGGCTTATGTCATGGGATGTGATTGGGATGGTCTGCTCTTCCATTACTCAGTCAAAGTCCAGCTGCTAAAGCCACAGGCTGCCTAAGATTCTATCATTAGAATAAGAAAATATTTTAGCAGCCTTGAAAAGTTGCAAAATGAGTTCTACCTTTGCATTTAAATGGATTCTTTGTGTAATTTTAATATTAGTTCTTAACTTAGCAGCTGGCAATGGCGAAGGGTAAGTTGTTCTAAGAAAGTGCCCAATTCTGATAACAGAAACCAACAAATCAAGTTGATTGCCATTTAATTTAGCTGGAATATATTTTATTTATAATTAAGTAAATTAAAAATTTTATTATGTATTTCTTATCTTCTTTAAAACCAGACACTATACCATTGTGGGCCCTGAAAGTATAGTTTCCAACCAAGATTACACCGTGTCCGTGGCCGTTCACCACATCAAGGAAGCCGTCTCCCTGAAAATTGGCATCTCAGGACCCTCAGACATTAATTCCCAAGATGTGAAGCTTTCCCCAACTGATCCCTTCAAGCAGATTACCTTCAAAGTGCCTGTCGTAGTCCCTGGCGATTATAATCTAACAGGCGAGGGTCTTTCCGGCTTAAAGTTTCAAGATTCGATTGGCTTACATTATCGATCACCGGCGGAAATTGTGGTTTTGATAACCGACAGGAATATCTACAGACCCGGAGATACTGTCAACTATTACTGTTTGGTTATGGATGAGCAGCTACGACCGAATCGGGATGCAGAGGAAATGGTTATCGGTTTGGTTGATCCCCAGGGAATACTCATCGATAAGGAAAGGAATAATAAGGTGATAAGTGGCGTTTACTCGGGGCAATTCCAGCTGTCCGAGAGGGCAGCTTTGGGACAATATGAGATATATTGTGAAAATTCGAATACCAAGAAAGTTAGATCCTTTGATGTAGATCTCTTAAAGTTGCCCAAATTCATCGTTCAGATCAATGCCCCTAAGAGGGTTTCACTTAAGGATAATGAAATGGAAATATTAGTTAAAGCCAAGTGAGTTTTATAAATTATTTAATAAATAAATTTCCTAAAAATTCCTTTCTTCCAAGGCACATTTACAACAGCCCTGTTAGTGGCAAGGCTGGAATATTAATCACTTTTATGGAGGAAAATGAGGGCGAAAATAAAATAAGACTGAATCATACAATATCAGCCTCCAATGCACTGACAAAAGGACAGGCCAACTTTAATTTTAGTCTAAAAGAGGCCGCCAAGCATCTATGCTTCATGAAATCCGATTATATTGCCATAATAAACGCCACAGTTCAGGATAATCTAAGCGGTGCTTATATCACAGAAAACTCACAAGTTTCCTTGGTTTGCAATAGTCACATTGTAGAGTGCTTCGACTTGTCCTGCTTTTTGCCCTGGAACCAAAAGGACAATAGGGTTTCCATTAAGATTACCAAGGTAGATGGATCGCTGGTCAACGACACACAGTCGGTTGTAAAGGTAATTTACTTTAATACCCAAATATATTCAATTTATTAATTTATCGTTTAAAAGCTCATGTATACAGTTGGAAGTGGGGATAAATCACCATTTTACATACGGAAATATACTGAGAAACTACAGTACGTTTATGAGGGTTATTTCCTGGGTTCCGGAGTGTATGCCTTTGAGGCTAATCCACCGTATCTGCCAGAGAAAGCCTATGATATAACCGTGGAATATGCTGGCGAAGAGTATCCACTCCAGCAGACCTGGCCCCAGTGGTTTGCCACTATCCTTAGCCCCGAGAAAACTCTTCTTTTGCCACTGAATCACTTGAACTTTTCGCTTCGAATTCATGCACCCAGCAGTGGGGAGGAGCAACTCTCCGCCTTGCGGATTGGAGAGGAGTACCAGGTGACCCTCACATCCAGAAGTCTCTTCAAGCACTTCGTTTACGAAATAGTTGGACGCGGGGGTATTTTAAAAAGCGAAAGGGTGGAGTTCCCGAGGCCAAAGAGGGAGTACAACTTCACCCTGACTACCACCTATCTCACCTCGCCCCGGGTGTATGTCCATGCCTACTATATAGACCTGGAGGGAGTCATGCAGTATACCAGCACCACCTATAAGGTCACCGTGGAGCTGCAGAACGAAATCACGATATCGTCACCAAATACTACATCTCCGGGGCAGGAAATCGAGCTGGAAATAAAAACAGAACCCAATTCATTTGTCGCCCTTTTAGCTGTAGATGAAAAGTTGCCTTGGAAATACTCTAATAGAGATCTAAATCTTCCTGACATATATTGGCAGTTGGAGAAATACCAATATCCCCAGAACCTGGTCACCATGACCAGTGCTAAGGATAAACGCAGGAAATGGCTTCGGTCCAGTAATATGGGTAAATATGCTCTCTAGTATAATTAAGATAATGAGTTCATAATTAATTAGTTCATCAATCCTATCTCCAATCTCTTTTAATTATGTTTTTATCAGGCAATACTCCTTACAGAGAGATCTCTGGTGCTAGTAGAGATTTGACAAAAACCTAATTTACAATGGAATCCTCCCGAAAGTCTACGGAAACTTGGATATTTGCACACATTAAGAGAACTGAGAGCAAAGTGTCAAAGTTGGTATATAATTTACCCGATACCTTGGGTAGCTGGCTGATTTCTGGCATCTCCCTTCACCCTGTCAAAGGATTAGGTATCTTCCAGAATAATAGGACAATAATAAGAGCAATTACACCCTACTCCCTCTATATTCACTTGCCAAACTCTGTGAAACTTGGCGAATCGATTAGAGTGGCGGTTGTTGTCTCTAACCATCTTCCTGATGAGCTCGACGTGGAGGTGATACTCAGCAACAATACCGACCAGTATGCCTTGGTAAATGAACCAAGGAATCAGAGTCAATTTGTAAAAATAAGAGGATTTGAGGCAGAGAGCGTGCCTTTCTTGATTTGCCCCAAGGTATGCGGAAATATCCAACTCAATTTTACCATCAACACTTCAATGGAAAGCAAACTTTTAACTAAGTCCCTCAAGGTGATCCCAGAAGGTATTACAGAGTATAGAAACCACGCTATACTTATCAATCTCACAGATACTGGAGAATATGCAAGCACTTTTAGGGCAGAGTTTCCAAAGGAAATAGTTCCAAACACAGACCAAGTGCAGCTCGGTTTAGCTGGAGATCTTATAGTTCCCATCATGGAAAATCTAGATAAATTATTCTCCAGTGCCACCTGTGAGACGGCCATGTCGAAAATGGCCACAAACTATTTGGTTTGGAACTATCTTAACAAGACCAATTGGCTGACTCCTAAGTTGGATGCCAGTGTTAAGAGAAACCTACGAGAGAATTATCAGAATCTTCTAATCTATCGTCATGGAGATGGAAGCTTTAGTCTTTTTGGTCCTGACAAATCCCTCAACGGCTCCGTTTGGTTAACCTCTTATGTCCTGCGTTATATTCTTAAAATTCAAGATATTATCTATATAGACAAAAAGATTTCCCATACTGCCTATGATTATACTGAGCCGCCAGGCAGAAAATGGAAGTTTTGCAGAAGACAACGAGTATGGCTCTGACGTGGATAGAATCCTTGTCCTAACATCTAATGCTCTTTTGGCCCTCCTGGAACATGACAAACCCGGAACTGAAGTCATAACTAAGACAGTGGCATATCTCAGCTCTGAAGTGAAAAGAACCAAAGAGCTAATCCTCAAGTCTATGGCCATCTATGCGTTGCTAAAGTCACAGGCCCCAGAAGCCACAGATTTCGTGGCCCACTTACAGCTCTTGGCCCAACATAGGTCAAGGAAGGAGAACATCTTATATGGTCAGGATGTGGGAATCACCTGCTATGCTTTGCTTGCTCTCCTCGAATCGCCCGAACTGAAGATGTCGGAATTTGTTTGGGATTCTATACAATGGCTGCTGACCCAGCGTAATAGATACTTCGGGTTTTCCTCCAGTCAGGACACAGTTATCTGTCTCTCAGCACTGATCAAGTTTGTGGAGAAATCTGGCTACAAAGAAGCCAAGTGGGAGGTGACTGTAGCTAACAAGGATCGGGAAAACTCAAACCTGACCATATCCATAACAAGGGAGAATGATCTGCTACTCCAGACAATAGAGTTCCCTTCGGGAACCAACGCATTGGAGTTCCAGGCCAAGGGGACGGTCATAGCTCTCGTCCAGATTAGCTATCGGTTCAATGTGCTGGAGAAGAAATCGAGATCGGGTTTTAAGATTCAAATCACAGTCCAGCCTCAGATGTCTGCCAAATTAAAGCTAATGGTGTGCCTGGAGTTGACAGAGGAAAGCCAGACCTCCAAGCTGTATATTTTGGAGGTGTCTCTGCCCACGGGTTACTCCGCCAATGAAGGCAGCTTCGATGACCTTCTGGAGATTGAGCATGTGCGGGTGAGGTTCTATGAAATCTATAATATTTTTTCGAATTTTCTCTTTCCTTTCTTTGCAGTTGGTGGAGACGAGAAATAATGGATCTGTGGTAGTTGTCTTCTTTAAGAACCTTTACAAGAACGACAGCAAATGCATTCCCTTTGAAGGCTACAGAACCCATTTTGTGCTCGACCGCAAACCTTGCTCCGTGCTACTCTACGATTATTATGACAAGACCAAGAAGGTCACTGAATATTACTCTATAAACCCTGAGGTTTAATGATTTAATTTGTTATCAGAAATGTTGGCCATTAAAGTTTAATTCTTTAAAAGGGCACTTTCCAAGAAAATTATATAAATCATTCTTTAAGTATTAATAAATTAGTCGGCCTAATAGGGTTAAGATTCAGGGGAATTAAATCGCATTCACTTTAAAATGAACCGGTGACCTGTCTAGGGCCTACTGGGGTTAAGATTTAAGTGAAGCCATTATGGAAATAATTGCGCATACGACCCGTTGGAGCCCTGCGAGCAGAACGGATTGCAAAAACAAGAGCAGGGCACTCACACCCCAGCAGAACGTATGTTTATATATAGTATGTACGTACGTAAGTGAGCGAGGGCAGGTTAAATTTATAAGCGAAGCCAACAGGTTGCCCGAGCCATCTGTTCCCGCCAAGTCAGTGTGTGTGTGTGTGCGCAGACACAACACACGCTTACGCACACTCACACTCACCCGCACCAGCACTCGCAGGGAGCAACACCTTTAGGCCATTTGATGCTCGCTTAACTGCGTCCCACTCATAAACAAGCCACTCATTTGCCGCCAATGCCCAAGGGGTTAATCCTGCCCCCGCCAGCCGCTAAGCGAGTCCCCGAAAGGCGTGAAATTGGCATGCAAATTTCATGATTTTAGGCCAATTTTGTGAAATTTAATAATACGAAACGTAAATAAAATATGTATGCATATAGCCGGGGCCCGGGCTGATGCGATTTTGCGGCATCCGACTCACCTTAGATCCTTTCCGCACGCTAATGCCAAACGGAAAGTGGAAAGCGGAAATGTATATCTCGTTGGGCCGCAAAAAAGCGAAACTAAAGGGCCAGCCTGGATTTACACAACAACCAAAAAAACGCGCGCGGAAAAATGCAGGCGGCAAACGACAGGAAGCCAAAGAAACAATCCAGTCATAAAACCATAGCCATAGCCGTGCCAATGCCGAGTGTCCTCACTCGAGAAGCCGAAGCCCAACAAGGACTCACTCAAAGAGCCGAGCGACCGCGTCGCCGTTCGTGCCCCGAACGGAGTCCAGTCAGTCCGTCCTCGGCTTTCGAGCGTTACAGTCGCGAGTTCGGATCGAAAAGGACACTGGGCCCGCGCAGCGCGTTTCAAGTGGTACCAACAACAAAGATTACAGCCAATGCTAGAAAGTGTTAGTGTTGTTCGCGCTTGCCTTTAGCCAAGTTGCCAGGCGGCACTGCCAGTGTTGTGTAACCCAGCTGGGACAGAGTTTCGATCACCGTTTGGAGTGGCCTAAACTCAAATCATAGCGGGTATTGCCCTCGTTCTCTTTGGGTGACACACTCGCCTTGTTGCCAGAGTTGTTAGTAGTTGCGTTGGCCCTTTGTGTGTGCGCGCCTAATGGCCTTGATGTCGCCGTCGCCGAGTCTGAGTGCCGCCACCCCCAACAGTTTGTCGCCAATTAAAATGTGTGCTCTTTGATGTTTTTTATTACAGAATACAAAAAACCGAAAACAGAACGAATCGAACCTCAGGCCAGCGGTAGAATAATGAGAAATAATCAAAAGCTAAGCAAATGAACAGCGGCCGTCGCAAGAGTCCAAATCGTAAGCGAAAGGCGAACCGAAATTTGTAGCATACTTTTTTGGGTTTACGTCATGTTTGTCTACGCGAACCGCCATTTGTGTTTGTGTGTTTGAGTTCGCTGCTGCCCCACACTCTCTCACACACACACACACCCATAAATATATATATGTATACGCATCCGCCATTATGTCGCTTGTATTCGTGCCTGTGTTTGTGCCCGTGTCTGAGCCTGCATCGGTGTCCGTGACCAAGAATGCATGCCAATCAGAGTCCTGAGTCCTGAGTCCCGAGTCCACAATCATCGACTGTCCAATTCCTAGCAACGGGGCTAATTAGCCGCAGGTACCAGGTGCTTGAGCCGTTTTACGTAAGTGTGCCCCCGTCTCCCTCACTCTCCACCTGCACTCTATATCAACCATACAAACATACAAACATAAGTGCCCAATTAGCACTAAACTCTCTCTCCTTTTTGGCAATAAGTGCTTGTGTTGTCTGCGTTTTTCTTACAAAAATCCAGTCATCCTGCCATATCCTTTCCATATCCACCACCACTCGAATACAGTCTGTGACACTTGAGCTTAATTAGGGAATGCAAATGAATTCAAATGCATGTCTCTTCATTAAAGTTGAATGTGAGCTTGGCTGACACCTGAGCTTCTATTTATTAGCTAGGATAGTGCTTAAATGCATTATAATTAGTAAATTTTGTTGGAAATTTGCCATTAGCTATAATTGTTGATTAACATTAATATTAGTTGGTTTCCTAATTATAATAGTTCATTTAGTTTGAGTGCCAGCTGTGATTTATCTTCATAACTTATCTTGTTTATAAATATAATTATATTTCCTACAGCTGTTTTTGTTGAAAACCAACTCCAGAAGTATTCTTAATCATTTTTAATTCTTTTTTATTATTATGGCTTTAATTTTTAATCACTTGTTCATGTTGTGTCTCTTAATTGCGAAATGCTAAAGTGAATTGCAGCACTTCATCGACATAAAAATTGTTTTATATCTCGTTCAAGTACGAAATTCCATTCAATTCGAATGCCGAATGCTCTAAGTTCCTGCATCTATTTATAAATATGAATATTTAAACACTTTCCGCTTGCCAAACATTTCGATTTCATTTCGATTTGGCCTTTTCCGCTTCATGTCACCCTGCAAGTGAAGGGGCCGACATTAGCGCCTGGTTCTCGGGAGCTCTATAAATAAATGAGGGCTTCCAGCAAAGAAGTAGGTGGGTGTGGGAGTCGTGTGTGAGTCCTGGCGATGGCATTTCCATGTCCTGCATGTCGGTGGTCGCCCCCCCATTCCGCGAGCAAGGATTACTCATACGTCGTTTAATATGAAAATATAATTCGCTTTTTGTTGTGCCATGTCGCCTGTCCCCCCGACCTGGACCGGCATGCGTGTGGCCAAGAGATATGGCCACGCGTGCCGTCCCCCATCCGAGTTCCCCGCCCAGGCATCAGGCTCCAGGCCACGGGGCACAAGGACCGCAATCAGCTAAGCAAACGCGTCAAATGCATGCATTTTCCAGCTGGCAAGCGACAAGCTCTTGATAGAACAATGACAGAGGGGACATCGCAAAGAACAGAGAATACCCTAAAAAAAAAAATGAAAATAGGGTTTAGCTAAATTAAACTTAAAACTTAATGGTTATATATATATACCAGAAACCACTTTAAAAGGTGTCTAAAAGTATGCAATAAAATGTTCGATGCACCAAATTTTTGTAGCATGGTTTTAGACATCTTTATAAGTGATTTCAAAGCGCGTACTGATTTTTGTAGCACCCCTGATATATAAGGATTGAAACTTAACTAATTCTTTAATATTTCGGCAAAACGTTCAATTATTTTTCTAAACAAGGTTCAATGGAGCTTTAAGCCTGCACCCGAAGCTATTTTTTTAAAAAGGGCTTACTTTCTGCCTTTAATTTCTCATAGCAACTATGCAATTAAGACACATTAAGCCTGCTATTATCCAGCTCCCTGGCTCCGAATTAATTAGTGACGCAGCCTGAAGAGTATCTTGCAAAAACAGAATGCATTTTCCTGCTCGGCGCTGACAAGCGAGTTAATTTGCATAAATGAGACATGAGCTGCACTCGAGTGAGCGGAGCATACAGGGCGATATGTGCATATGTCAGCTTTCCGCGTCGGAAAACATTTTCCCAGACATAACAAGCATTTGAGGTGAACACGTGAGAGATACCCCCATAAATTTCTTTATCCTATCTATCCTATTGCCGGAAGCTTAGCCCGTGTCGCCGTGCAGGGATAACATTGATTGGGAATCTCGCATTTCGACATTTCCACATCGAGCATCGGACGACATCGAGTGGCGGGGAATGCCGAGCAGGTGCAATGACTACAATGCAATTGCCCCACACCAACACATCGATCTATTCAGGGAACAAGCAATGTCAATCTGGTAGGATGTCATATGGCCTCCTGCCTCCTCCTCTGGGTTTTCTCCTTCTCTCCCTCGGTAGTTCCACCTCCCACGGATGTCTGAAAGTTTTCCTGGGAAAAAATCGAAGCGTTTGACATGTGACCAACATGAGTCGGGGGAGTTGCCGTTGCCCTCAGTTTGTTTTTTCGTGGTTGAGTGCGGAAAGTATGGAGAGAATGCCAACAGCCAGGTGGAAAGATTGAAAGCCATCTAAGACATCGAGCCAAGAATTTTTCATAAGCTTCTTACTAAGTTCAGTTGCTTTCGTGTGATATTTTGTGATTTCAGTCATTACGAAATATTATTCATTTACAATTAAATTAATGTAAACAGGAGTGCTTATCCAGATCACTATGGAGTTAAAATGAATTAAAATTACATTCAAAATATTAGAAGACCAATTTCCCATAGATTGGAATTAATTGCATACTTTTAAAGACCTTTTTAATTGATTTAATAAATTGATAAATGCCTCACAAAAACTAAGGAAGGAGTAAACTTTTCTGCTCCTGTATCCTTGCAACTTTGTGCATTGTGTGTGGGGAGAAAACCAGGGAATCCTTTTATAGACACTCGCATATAGCCGACGGCGAGGCTGCAGGTCTAGTGTGTGTAGCGAGTGTGTAGCATGCATTGTGGCGGTGGTGCCACACATCTGAAAACTGAGAGCTGAGAGCCCAAAGACGAGAACCTAGTGCCGAGTGAGCTGGCAACTTTTGTTGACGGTCCCGGCCTCCATTGTCAGCCATTGTTTGACTCTCGCCGGCCTTGTGCTCCATTTCACACAGCTGAGCACAGCCACGTCACAATATTGTTTAGTTATAGTTTGTTTCCCCTTGCCGGCGGGCGTTTATTGTTCATTGTCATAGGTTGACTTTGTTTGGGCAAAGTGTTGCCTGCCTGCCTTTGTGCGGGCCCAAAATATGAGCGCTATAAATAAATTAGCCACAAATCACTCGGTTTAAACGTGGCTCTGGCTCTGGCTAAGTGTGTGTTCGAATGCGGCTCTAACGATAGGCAGTATTTAGGCATAATCATAAATAATCATTTCATGTTGGCAACTTTTGATTTATTGCACAGCATTGTTGTATGACATGGAAACAGTAACAGTTACAGCAACAAAGAGTCCCCGAAACATGGCCTGTAATTGCTGTCAGCGGGGTGCGGTGGGGGGGGGACTGGTTTAGGCCATGGCCAAGTCAGCAAAATATGGCCGCTCTTCCTTTTATTCTCTCAGATTTTTTAAGGCTGCCGCCTCTGCTCTACATGTTCTTAGAATGTTTACGTATTAAAAATTTGGCAAGACATGCGACATTTTCTTCGGCCCTAATTTGAGAGCACTCGCTGATGATAACAACAACAACAACAGTAACAATGTTGAACTTTTCATTATGCAAAGTGAGCAAAGTGGCATTAATAATTCCGGCAAGAAGCAGACGACGAAGGAGCCGAAACAGCCAAAGATAAAGACGTAAATATATATACAGGAATATCAATTTGCGATATCAAATTATGGCCACTCAGCGGCGTGGGTGTGGCCTTATTAAAGGCCAAAGACTCGTTTGGCCTGGGGAATGCCTTTAAGGCGTTGGAATTATGGAGTTGGGGTCAAAGTTCAGGCTACCCCTGAAGAGCTTGAAGGTTTGACTAAGCAGAAGATGGCGAAAATATGCACTAGCATTCAATTAAATTATTTGGGTGGCTCTAATTTAAAAAGAAAGATTTAACCTTACAACGATTTTTCGCCCAATTCACCTTTTTATTTTCTTTTTCTTTATATTACATCGAAGCTCATTTAGCTGTGCTTTCCTGGAAACGAAAACTTTCCTTTCCCTGGCCATTGTATCTTTTGTGTGAATGTATTTTTACCTGGCTTGTTATTTTTTCGCTGAAAACATAAGAAACTTTCGGGGCAACACGCTCAATTGAAATTCGCATTTGGAAAATTGGCAAAAACAAGTGGCTGAAATTCAATATAATTGTACGGACACAGTCGCACATATTATATATCTCGGTGGAAGGCCGAGGAAAACTTTCTGGCTTGAAAAATGAGCACAAACAGTTGGCTGACCTGCGTGGCCATATTGGCCGAAGCCGGTCGAAGCCGGCCAAAGGCTCCGAGGACTTGATAAATGGCCTGATTTGACTTTCGACTCGTAAACACACACATACTCGTACAGCACACCCACTTGGGGGACAAACAAACAAACAAACACACTTGTCCTGGAGAGTTCACAGTCGGCTATCTTAAATGCTACAAGTGCCAGTGCCTTCCCTGGGCAATTGATTGAGAGCACTGCCCGGCCCTCCTTCGAATTGATGGTCGGACGTTTGTATTTCAGGCTCTTCGCACCATTTCCCTCGCCCGATCGGAACATATTGAATAATGCGGCCAAATCAAATAACAAATATATGCACATTACGTATACGCCCCGTTGACGTTGCAAAATAAACTCAATTGCCGTGCGAATGGGTTAAATATTTAATTACATTTCGTTTGGCTTTTGGGTGTGGTGGAGTGAGTTAATTGTTGGCAATGGTGTGCCATTTAACATTAAATTGTTTCCCTCCGAGCTTAATAGGTTCTTTATTTCCCTGAGCCACATCCATGCGAATGACAGCGAAAATCAAAGCGATGACATAATGCTTTAACTCGAATCTGGCTCTGGCTGAAAGTTTTAAGTATTCATAAAATATTTCATTGCGGAAAGTTTTGCTGCGTCAGTTTGTTTTTAAGCTGCGGGCATTACCAGGAATGATAAGAGAAAATAAACATTTCAATTAAATAATTCATTATGAGCAATAAAAGCTTGAACAATTTAAATTGAATATAAACTCTACACAATTTCGAATTGGGGTTTTGACACTACTTACATTCTTGCTTTTGTTAGATTTGATTGCATACACCCAGAAAAAAAAAATTCCTAAAATTTTAGGAATTGGTGATTTATTGCCTAAAAATTTATTTTTAGGCAATGATGGCCTAAAAAATGGGACATAATGCCAAAATGCCATATTTTTAGGCCATACTTTTAAGGAATTGTAGGCCTAAAATTTAGGCAATAACCCAAAGCTAAAAATTCAATTTTTAGGCCATTGGTTACCTAAATTTTAGGCAATAGGATGCCTAAAAATTTTCTCTCGCGAGTGTGCATTTAATTCCCCCCTGGTTCTAACATCCCTGGCATGGAGTGACGGTTAACGGCCAACTCTTAGATATGTTTTTGCTACGGAAGTATCATGTCTCTACTGCAACAGTATAAATAAATACTGTATGCATTTTAAAATACACATTTATTATTTTAAATGGTTGTATTAATAAATAAAATCAATATTATATAAAAATCAAGTTTTAGGCTTATATTGCCTAAAAATGAAGTTTTAGTACAAAAATTGCCTAGAATTTAAGCCTGCTTCTATTGCCTAAGAATATGGCATTTTGAACGAAAATTGCCTAAAAATATGGCAATTTGGGAAAAAATTGCCTAATTGCCTGTTTCTATTGCCTAAAAATATGGCATTTTGGACAATTTTTAGGCAATAACTGCCTCGACTTCCGTTTTAGGTCAAATGGACCAAAATTTTAGGCAATTTGGCAGCTTTTTAGTCCATACTTTTTTCTGGGTGTAAGTACTTTGTAAAGTGTAAGGCTATTAGCATTTTAATTTTAAGAACGAAACCAAACATAAGGCCTTCAACCTTCAGCCAATGAAGACAAAATGCAAGTGCACTGTCATAATACCATATTTTCACATTGCACCTGATTTAACCTGAATTGTTTCTGTCATCACGATTAACGTTGCTTTATTAATGACAGTTTCCATATCTGTTAGCATTCTGACAGACTCCTTCATTTCCATTCCATATGACTTCATTCGTTAATGTCATTTGCATATATAGAAACCGTTTGAAATTGGGACTTCAATTATCTGACAAAATGAATTTAAATCATTAAGTCATTAGTCCATATAAAATGTTCAATCAGGTGGGATTTATGAGTGCAAAAAATCTCGCTTTCAAACTCTCTCTCTTTGGGGAATTAAATTGACTTTTTTTCTCCATATATATAGACACCACCATCGATTTGTTCCAACTGGCAAACCGCAACTCTGGACTATTAAATAATTAAGGCCTGACGTCAATGCAGTAGTAGTGTTCACGCACACACGAACTCCCCTCACCTCTGTGTGTCGAGGATACTTTCGGCCCCATGGGACATGCAAACATTTCACTGATGTTTCCACTTGATTTGGCCCCAAAATGAAGAAGGAAAAAGCCAACGAAAGGGTAGAATATTGAAATGACACACGCATCAGGCCGTACCCCTTTCGGTTGGGAATTTCGCAATTTCGAAATGCATTCGAGTGCACGCAAATGTCAGGGTGAGCTGTCAGGGCATGACTTCAAGTTATGACTTTCGCCTCAACAAGTTGAGAAATTATGTAAATTTATTCGGACCACGGAGCCATTTAATTATTGTCTCGGCGCCGAGTGGAAAACTTTCAATTGCAGCTTTGATTTACGGCCAACGAACAGGCGAAAAATTTAGGAGAATTACTAATACGAATTATAATTTAGGAGAAATTGTAGTAGGAATTATAAAGATGTTCCCTGCCATTAAGTTCAATACAAATAAATCGAGAGGGTTTCAGAGAAAACGAACTTATCACGAAGTTTTTTTGGCATGTGTGGCGTATACGTAATACTCTTAATAAGTAGCTGCTGCTGCCAAAGAACTTGGCCAGGGAAGTACTTTGCCTTGACCGAGTTAAGCGGAAACTCTTGAAAAAGGAAATACATATAAATATATAGACTTTAGGCTATCACTTTTTGCTGAAAACAAAAGATAAACACAAAACAAGAGGATGAAATGGATTTGAGGCGGTAATCTCATAAATAAATCTCCTACAATTGTCATGGAAAATTGTTAAATTTGCTGGGGATAACGGATAACGTTATGAATTTGAAATGAAGTACGCAGGACATATACACACATGTAGGGCGAAACGACACTTTGGCTCTCGGATCGTGAGGGGGCAAATATGAATATTAATGTTCAATAAACATGGTAAGCCATTCATATTCATGTTAGACACGTACCCACACACACTCACTCACCATATGCAAAGCTGCTCGAGGTGGCTAAGAAAAGAGAGAGCGGGAAAGTAACTCAAGTCAATTAGAAAATCGGGGACAACATGTCGTATAAGCGATATAACTTTAAAGAATTTATCTTTGGGGTAATGACGATTATTTGAATTATTAACAATCTCTTGAACTTTTACAGGCTGTAAGCCAGGTGTAATAATAATCAGTTAATTATTTCCCAAAATAAAAATATAACCCGAACTTCTCCGAGCTATATAAATCCCATTACTTGCAACTTTCGACTTTCCTTTAAAAGTTTATTTCTTAAACAGGCACTAGACCATAAACGTCAAATAGCTGCAGGAGACGGAGGTCTCCAAGAGGGGAAGGCCCTGAAAATGCTAAGTGGCTAACCACATACTTATGGGTACTTTCTCGAACTGGGCGTGTCGCCCCGCTGGAGTGGGCGGGGCCACGGGACAATTCATATTTCATGGGATTAAGGTCCTAAGTCAACTGCGAAATTGCTTGCCGCCATCGATTTCCTTGCGATGAAAATGAAGAGAACCCCGAGCAGGGAAAACAAAATTTCTGCTGCATCATTTGCTGGCGCTGGCTGAAATATTTATATTCAATTTGACATTTTCGAGCGGCTTGGCCTTGGACGAAAACCCGTTCTCTTCGAAGGCAGCTGGCCACCGTCTAATCCTGGCCAGAGTTAAGAGTAAATGCCCAGGGAAAGTGATGATTCTTCAGGGCAGTTATTATTAATCGTATCCTTTAAATTTATTTCATTTTGTTTGCGTCTTACTCGATCGGCAACGCTTTGGTATAGTTATATACTGCACAAAGAAAATTTATATAAATACTATAATGTACTAAATACTGAATTACAAGTTAGAATTTTTTTATAATTTTATAAAGCTTATATATTATAACATAACTATTATTCCTTGGGGACTAAATAATCAAAACTTTAAAAATATCAGACACAAGTATTAAAATCGACAAATTCCATGGAAACGACTTTGTGACTGAAATAGAGGTTTCTGGCATCTCTGCCGCTTAGGTGCCGGCAACAACAAACTGGAGGACACAGCCAGGGGCAGGACTCAACCCCACACACCCTTCTCCCCAGCTTGTGTGTGAGTGTGTGGTGGGTGCTGACATGATGATGATGCCGGTGCCAGCCCGCCTTGGCATGTCTTGACGATTGCCCCATAAATTTTTTAGATTGACCCGAATAGCAGAAGCCTTTGACATCATCGCACGCTTCGGCTCCGGCTCCGGCTCCGGCTGTGGCTCTGGCTCTGGCTCTGGCCCGGCTCTTTGCACCCACTTTCCTCGCCGTATTGACAAAACTATTCGTCAGTAAAAGTTGCGCAAAGAGAAAAGTTTTAGAGATGGGGAAAAGTTACGCTCCGAAACTTGTGGGGTTGCACATACAACACCTTGACCCTTGGCCCCCGGAATGAACCGGCCTTGAACTCTAATGAGCCCGGAATTGTCGGCGGCTCTTGAGCTGCTTATCAGCTTACGTCGCCCAGGATTCGAAAGGAGGATGGCATAAGTACGACTTCCGCCACGGCAAACAATATGAATTCAATTTATGCATTTCTGGCGCTCATAAAAATGTTCTCGTTAAGCAAAGTTTGGCAAACTTTACGACTTTGGCCTTGAGGTTGCGCGCCCCAGACAGGCAGTGAAAAATCGCCGGGAAAATGTAATCTAGCAGGCGCCCCGAAAGTTATAAATAACCAAGGGGGGGTCAGGGCAGGGAAAGCTGCGAAAACCAAAAAAAAAACGACCCGGCAGGCTGCGCCCTTGAATGCATTTATACTTAGTATTTTTCGAACAGAGTTAGCCAGATTGCGTATACGCCGTGTTGGCCGCGAACACAATGACAGCGAAAGTGAAGCTACAGGGCTCTGGGCAATGGGCCAAATCTCTGCCGGAAAACTGGGCCAATGTGAGTTGGGAATTGCCGACCAACTAATCCCGGCAATCATGAAATGCAGCAATAATCTAGCCTGCAATTAGGGCGGGATTTTCCACAAATGCTCCCACACATGCGCCCCAAATGCAACCACTTGAATAAATTAAATGCTGGCTGACCTTTTGCATAGATCCCGACACGGTTTATGGGGCCGAGCATGAAATTTCATATTAAAAGGGGCGCCGGCCAGGAGACAGGAGACACATTTGCGTTTTCTCCGCATGTTGGCATTTTGCAAAATTAACTGCTTTTATCTAGTTCTTCTCCTGGCAGTAGGTAGTAGTGGCCCCACACACACACACACACACACATGACAGTCCCATTAATTTTTGTGCCAGAGTCGGGTTTCTGTGTCACTCGAGTCGGGCCTCACTCCTACCCGAACCGATGTCGGAGGGGACAGACAGACTGGTAATGGACGTGGCTAAATTATATATTTGTGCGCCAAGGGATGAATTAATGGCAATGCCAGGAATACCGATAGTTAAGTGGTAGTTTGTCCCTATTATTAAATAATTGCTTTCGATCCTTGAAGCCTTAGAAATTGTGCCAAGGTTTTGCATTAATGAATAGATAAAACATTCTGAAATATCTGGCTTTAAATTTAATCGTACGATTACTTATCATTTACCTAATTGGTAAGCCAAATAATTCAAACTTAAAATGTTAAATTCATAAGGTAGATGCCGCGGTTAACACCAAGCTAAGTATACCCCAGGGGTATTCTCCCGCACTTGAATTCAATTTAACGCTCCTTTCTCCGCGAAAACAGATGCTCTGATCCACAGACACGCACACACACACACCACTCCCCCGAGGTGTGATTTATGCGCATAATTAGCCAGAAATTGCATAAGATTAGTTTTAATTAGTTGGGGCAACTTTTGTGCAGGGAAGCCGGCAGAAGAACAGCAGCCACAGCCAAAAATGCTAAATAAATAACTGGCTGCAGTTGAGCCTTAGCCAAAAGCCAAGAAACTTCCGCGTCCGGATGCGGATCCAAGTTCGCTGCGTGAGCAGCAAGGACTCTTCCACTCTACGGCTAAAGTGCAAGGAGCCCCCGGCGAAGGAAATAAACAAAAACTTTATTGCTCGACGCCCGAAAAAGCAGCCAAGGATTTCTTACTTGCGGTTGGCTGTCCATCAGAGATGCCAAAATTCTAATTTAAGGTATTTCGGGGAGTTTTTCTAAATTTATTAATATTATCAACAAAAAACAAAGTTTTTGTAACATTGTTTTTTATAGTAAAGTTATTTAGTTTTTATGGGTATTCTTTAGGAGACCTCTAGGAAACTGACAGCTCTTTAAGTTAAGAACTACCATTTGGCATCACTACTCACTGTATCCTTGGTCTCCAGCTCCGACTTCGTCTGTGGCCAAATGTTGGCGCATTATTTTTCATTTGCATTGCGTCATTTGTACGGCGAGGGAGGTGACTGGAGAGGAACAACAGCAGGAGCAGGAGTGCTCCAGTAGCCAGTGTCTGCTCGGACTGCTAATTTATGGTGACCCCTTTCGGGCGGAGTTCCTCGTTCTCCCTGGCTCCGTGGCCGTTGCTCTCCGTCCGCCGTAGTTGATTGCCAAGGCGACCACGAAACGTTGCCCGGGCAACAAATAAAAAACAAAAACAAAAATAAAAACACCGATAAGTTTTCACATGTCCGTTAAAGTGTGTATGGTGTGTGTAGCCGTAATCGAGTGGTGTTTTTAATTGCTCGTATAAAAAATACAGACATTTCCACTTCCACAATAATTGTTGCTGGAAAAATATAGTCTTGAACAAGGTGAAAGCTCTTAGGCGGAGGTGACGTACTTTTCTATTAAAATCATATTTTAAATCAGTAAAGAAATAATAAATTATATTCATTAATAAGGAATATAAATAATCCCCTATTAGTGTCTCAACATTAAAACATGCTTAAAGGATCTAAAAGGTTGCTTTAAAACACTTAAAACTCTTGAAATTTCCCAACTTAAATTTATAAATAAAGAAGTAAAATATCACAATTAAATTCATGGCAAAGAAAACCTTTCCTATATCTTTTAATTAACTTTTTGTGAACCTCTCTCACTCATTGTTGCAATTCTAAATGTGATTTGGCTGTCCGCCAACAGAGTTTTCCGTCTTTATGTGCACCATATATACAGACCTTAAAGCCCATACCCGTTTTATGGAAAACTTGCGAATGGGAAAATATTTGCCAAAGTTTGCCAGCGCTTCTCGCTGAAGACTTCTTCTTGTTCGTCTTTTAGTCGTTAGAAGTGTAAACAGCGCCAAGACTTGCTCCACAACTATGGCAACTATAGCCGCCTCTTGTGGCAAGCTGCACACACACACACACACACAGGGTCCATGAGCACCCTATTTCCTTCTTACCCGATCCTCCTTCCTCCCTTCTACCTCCAAGTATCCATGTTTGGTCGCTGCACTTTTCGCCAACTTTTGTAAAGCACTCACGTACGCACAGCGCTGCAGCGGCGTTGCATGTGAGCGTGCGGGACGTGCTGGTTGCCAATTGTATTGCGTAAGTGTGCGGCATTGAGGACACTGCACTGAGAGAAAGTATCAGCGAAATCTAAAGAGAATTGGGTATTCTTTCACACGAAAATTCAACTGTTTTCTAGATTTCTAGAATTTCTAGAGATTTCTAGAATATTTGAATAAGTAGTTGAGTTTAAAAGAGGAAAGAAGAAATTATAAATATTTTTGTTAGACTTTTATATCATACAAAAAATTGTAAATGAAGAGGCAGATGACTCTCAAAAAGAATATATTTCTTACTGAGTGACAGAAGTTTGTAAAAGCTAAAAACTTTTGAATTTTTTTAAATCAAAGAATTAAATAGTAACACTTGATGTTTTAAAAACTTCAAGAACTATTATTCCCACATTAAAAGAATATATTTAAAAAAATAATAAAATAAATCGTCTCCAAAGTCTTAGTTTTTAAAAACAATAATCTCAATCCAAAATCTAGAACATTTTTGGAACTAATACCTTTATATATGTGTTTTTAAAGCATTCGAAGTGCGATATACCGATCTAATATCTATACATACAGATTTAAAGTCCCAGATAAGGGATCCTTAAAATATTAAAACAATATTTGTACATTTATTTCTTTCCCTGCATGGAAATTTTCAAGCCCAGAGGTCTTGAATGGCAGCCTGACTATGAAAGGAAGTGCTGAACCAACTGTCAAGTGGCGAACTCATGGCGTAATCAAATTATATTCCCAGGCCTGTGTCTGCCAACCCCGAATCCTGGGCTTACGGAGGTCATCATGCGTGTTAATTAATTCCAGATGCTCCGGCTCCGGCTCTGACCTACTGACCAGACAGCCATCCGGAGGCGCACACGTGTGTCTGTCCACTGATCAATTATGCTAACGAGTGGCAGCGGCAACAGTTTCGCCCAGCTCCTATTTCGTTTGCATTAAAAATTAATCTGGCTAGAGAAAATGTGAGCGGGAATGACAGCAGAAACACGTGCCTGGCGACTAAAATCAGGCAAGGTGATGCGGAAGCCGGTATCTCCGGATACGGATGACTTGCAAATGATTTTTTCCTTCGCTAGCATGAAGTCGTACAGGAAATTCAACAGAATGTTAGGTGTAAGGTATGATAAAGACGTTTATTCAACAAATATTCAATGTGAAATCCAGGGGTTTCCTTAAATTAAATACAAAATATCCTAGTTAAATGGTATATTAAATATGTATATGCTACAACAGCAGGAATCCCATTTAATGCCACTACAAAATGTATGTAAATAATTATTTTCCAGCTATTAAATTTAGTTGTATTTAATTAAATGCACACAGCAATTTTCCACTGGCCAAACTTGGCCGAAATTGGGCTAATTCCCTGGCACAAAGCAAACGAAAATGTTGAATTAAAATTAAAACTCATGCCGGCCACAAAGCAAAGACAATCCCCAGCTGCCGACCGACCACAAAAGAGGCCCAGGGAAAGGCAACCGAAACCGAAACTGGCCGAAATGACATGCGGGCTGTGGCCAAATGCGAAACTGGGTGAGAATGCGGTTGGCTTGGGGCCGCATAAACATCCGCGTATGACTGCTGGCGGGGGTCCTTCTAACGTTACACCTGCTGCACTCCGTAAGTGGCCGGCACGGGGAGCAAATTGAATTTGCCACGGGGGCGGATACGGAATGTTCGGGGGCAGCAGCCGGGCCAAGCGGTCCACCGGATATCCGCTGGGCGTTGAGGCGGCCTCATGTAATATGCAACAGCCATTCACATTCTCCCGGCGAACTACTGCTCTTCCGCTCGCTGGATGTGGCCGGATTCAGGTCGCACCGAGCACAATTGAATCCTTCGGCCATTCCATTCCATTCCATCCAACCCATGCAGCGCCAATTCAAATTCCGCTGAATACTTTCCGCCTGCAGTTGCCAACTATGGAATTACATTAGATTAAGTCCCGCCCGGGGTCAAGTCTATTAGGAATTTTTAATGCAATTTGGCTTTATCAGGCGTGAATGAGTTTCGTTAGAATTTCCCGCTGAACTAACGATAATTGCAATTACTTTAAGCCGGATTAAAAAGCAAAATTAGAATGCTTTTTGCTCATCATAAATGTTTGTTAAGTTCGTACATCTCATGAAGTCGTATTATTATTTACCACGAAGCGAACGAAATATAATAGTTAATTTGTATTACTAAGTCAATGACTTCTAAATATTTTAATAAGCCTTTTTTGATCCTGTTCTCTAACTTGTCAACATGACCTTTGTATAACCAATCCAAATAGTCAGTTCATTCCTTTCTAAATAATTATTTCGGTTGGAATTGCACAATTTTATAATATAAATAAATAAATAAATCTAATAAAAATATTATCGGGGTCGCTGCAGGGATTACTAGCATTTTGAAATCACTTTAAAAGGTTTATAAAACTTAGCTTCAAAATGATACATCGTAAAAAATACATTTGCACTGAATGTATTACCTAAAACATTATATTTTAAGGGACTACAAGCCCCTAGTGATTTCTTGTACACCCTCGAAAACTTTATAGAGGCTTCTTTAGGACTCTAAGTTAGCTCGCCTTGACCTTCAAAACGTGAGTGCAAGCCAAAACCACTCTTATATCTCGTCAAGGACAACGAAAGCTGTTTCAGGAAGCTGTTTCAGAAAATCGCCACTTAAACACCTCAGTATCCAATTTCTTAATATATATTTAATGAAGCCTAATGTTATTTATGGTTATTTATCCTTATTAACGTCCCATTTATATAATTTATAATATCAGGAGGCCACAGAAGACGGTATGGATATAAAATACATTTAAATTGTGTCTGAAAGTAAGCAAAGAAATTTATTAGAGCGTTTATAGTAAGTTTGTTTTAAATGAAATTAAATACTTTGTAGCAAACTTTTGGGTACACATTTAATGGATTTCAAATCTATAGCGATTCTTGTGGAACCCCTGAAGATTTGATACAAGAAAATATAAATTTTGTATTTTAAATACATTAATATAAAATCATGAGATAATCGAATAAGTGTTAATTTTTTCCGCAACTCTTAGACCCACTCTAGTCGCTTTTGTGCACACTAGATCGTACGATTATATGTCTGTATACTGTAGTTATTATTATAGTAGTTATCAACAATATCTGTATGTAAGTATCTAGTTCTCGGCACTTTTTGTAGATTTTTCCTATCTTTGTATTTTCGGGCTCTATGCCGCATCGACTCTCCTCCTCCTTCGTTCTCTCCTTCAAACTCATGTTGTACATTTGTTTTCTTCTACTTTCTTTCTTTTTATAGCTTCAAGCTAAGCAAAAAACAAAACGTAGTAAATGAACAAACGAGCAAAAAATAAGAGCAACTAAGATTCAAATCAAAATCAAAACAAGACATTACATAATATGTAAATTGGTGTGCAATAAACAAACAAAAAAAAACAGAAAAAAAGGTTGCCGCTGCAAACAACAACAATAACAACTAATACAACAACAGCAACAAACAGCAAAGTAATAACAACAACAGCCAGTAAACAACAACAGAGTTACAGCAACAAAGAACAACAATAACAACAACAGCCAAGAACAACAGCTCTGCTAGTAGATACAAATACTGTAATATTTAACATTTTTATTGTCGAGGCACCCAAAGCAAAGTTGCATATTTTGCATAGTAGACTTTTAGGCGCCGCACACAAAGCCAAAAACAAAACCAAAACCAAAACCAATACCAAGAACACAACAGCAACATCAACATCAACTCAACATCAGCATCAAGTGCAACATCTGCAAGCAGAGCAATCTGCATACATCCGAATCCGCAAACTAGAACATCCGCAATCCAAGCAATTCAGACAACCACCATCGCCTCCTCAACCTCAACCACCTCAACCACCACGAACAACCACATGAGCCTGAACAAGATCAAGAAGCGGGACGCGAGCGACTTATGACTGATGCGCTCCAAGGGCAACGTCGGCGTCGTCAACGTCGGCGTCGCCGTTGGCAGCGGCAGCCGGTACAAGGTGACGGCCCGCTGCGTCCCGGAGGTGAGCATCACCTCGCCCACGAGCGCTGGATTAGCCGGATCAGCCGGATCGGCCATCCAGCCGAAGCACTTTGCTCTGCTGCGCAGTCGCTCGCAACCGTCGCCGCCGACGTCTAACAGCCTTTTCTCCACGCCTCCAGGCGGCGCCACTCTGGTCGAGGAGGAGGATTTCAGCTTGGCCAGTGGCAGTGGTTCAGCGGTTGCGGCGGCAGCAGCGTCCAAGAACGTGCTCCAGCGCCAGCTGGCCACCACCGTCCAGCAGGAGGATCCGTCGGAACTGGAGCAGGACCCGCACAGCAGCAAATTGCCCGAGGTTGCTGCCGGCGAGCCACCGAATGAGCTGACTCCCCTGGTTGAGGAGCCCGGCTTCGCAGTGCCCACCACCTCGACCACTCGCTATAGCCACAACTCAAAGACCACCCGCTCCTGGCCGGTCATCTATCGCAATCCGCATCACTGCGACTACGAGGCGCTCTACGTTCAGCAGCAGCAGCAGCAGCAGCAGAGCTTCAAGCAGAACTGCTACTCCAATCAGTTCAAGCAGTCGATCGTCTACTCCAGCAGCAATGAGGAGCTGCCCGGCGGAGAGCAGCAGCAGCAACCGATAGCCTCGAGCAGCGCCAGCGACAACCGCCAGACCACGTGCTACTACTTCGCCCCGAGTCGGCACAACAGCATTTATGAGCACCCCTCCTCGGTGGTCGGGGGATCCCTGCAGTTCGATAATCCAACCAGCACCCAAGCAGCGGCAGCGGCGGCCGTCGAGAGCCTGAGGCGGAGCAACAGCATCCTGCTGCGCCAGAACAGCTGCGCCAAGGTCATCCAGCGCCGGGGCAGTGGTAGTGGTTCGCCCACCTCGCTGGGCTCACAGATGGAGGGACTGGGCATGGGCATGGGCGGCGGAGGAGCGGGCAGTGCCTGCTGTTCCACCTGCTGCATGGGTCCGCCGCCGGTGCTCTTTCTGTTCGTCACCCTGCTGATGACCACTAGCGCCACGGCGATGCTGTGCGCCGCCATCATGACCGACCACTGGGAGCATGTGACGTGGGACCGCAACAGCCTCGATCGCTACACGAATCGGTCGGGCATGCACCTGGAGTGGCTGCTCGACGACCAGGTGGCCATGCTCAAGCCGGACAAGAGGGGTGAGTTGTAGAGCTGTAAAACTATCGGCGATACTATCGATACCGCGTCACTATCGATTGTTCTTTTTCACCATCGATACATCGCGTTAGCAGGTAATCAGTGAATTCGTATAAAATTTACAAGTTCTTGCCAATAAATATAATCTTAAATTTGTATATTCTTAAGAACGGACCAAAACATTTTTCTTTAATTTCCAATCATTAATTTCAAAACCTATCTTTATATAAAATCTATATAGACAGTAATTGTGATCAAATGTCTTTCATTTTTTTTAATTACATAAAATCTTATATAAATAAAGCCATTGAATTTGGTTTGTTTAAGCAAAGTAAATTTTTTAAACCCATTTTATGTTGTCGATAGTATCGATATTATCGATGGTTTGAACTATCACTATCGAAAATATCGAGTAAGGGCACTATCGATGGTTTTACAGCTCTAGTGAGTTGGGACTTGGGTGTTCCATCTCACAGCTTACAATGTTTTCTGCCCCCAGCCGATCATCGTTTCCGGCGCGACTCTGTGTTCCTGGTGCCCATGCACGGCGGCATCTGGACCCTGTGCATCGACCTGCCCATCCAGCAGCTGCAGGAGCTGCGGCGCAATCCCAAGTTTCCGCGCGGTGCTCCGCCATGCGTCAACTACCTGGCTGGGTCCATGGAGAATGCGCGCGGCGAGGAGCAGCGCAACGACTGGCAGCACAGTGAGTCAGGTCAGGTCACTCTGCAGCCGCATCTGAGTACGTATCTTGGGGGCAATCCGAGCGTGAATCCCACTCCAGATCCAGTTCTACTCTCTCTCTCTCTTCTCTCTCTAACACCTTATTCGTTTCTTTTCGTTTCGTTTATTACAAAAAACATTACTTTATATACTTTACGCACTTAGCACTAATTGTGATTGTAACCTTACAGACTTATAGAGAATTTTGGTAGAAAACAGCAAACAAATAGCATAAATATGTAGGGAGCGAGGGATAGGACAGTTGTTGAATGCGTGTGTGATTGGGATTAAGTAGCTGATGTGTGGTTGTGTTTGTGGTTATGAGTGTGGAATGGAATGTCCGCCTTAGATGGCGGGACGCTTGGCCGGCGAGCATAGGGCTTCGGCCTCCGAGCTGGGCTCCTCGGGCTTCTTGCGCTTGATCAGATGGGTGATGTCTGTGGGCTTGGCCGAGCTGCTGCTAATGGCCGACGAGGAGGCGGCGGCTGCTGCTGCTGCAGTGCCACTCGATGAGGATGAGGACGAGGAGCTGGCTGCTCCATTGGTGGATGTGGACGTGGACGAGGAAGAGGCGGCGCCAGCATCGCCACTGCTTACCGGTCTAATGTAGCTGTCCAGGGCAGCTCGTACCTCGGCGATGGTCTACATCAGATTAGAAAGGAGATGTTAGCCCAAATACACCAAATACCAACTACGTTTAGAGACTCACCTGAGCCTGCATCTCTTCGATTTCCTGGATCTTGGCCAGAATCTCCTGCTTGGTCTCCTCCAGGTCCAGCATGTTGTTTCTGTCGCGCTCACTGGGCTCGTCCTTGGCCTTGATCTCGGCTATTTCCTCCTCGATCAGCGTGCTAGAGTGTCGCAAAGCGGTGGCCCCCTCCTTGTTCATCTGCTGCATCAGATAGGTCAGTCCGATCTTGTAGTGCAGCTCGGCCAGAGCACGTCGGTTCTTTGTGGGTAACTCGCCGTGGATTTTAAGGGCTTTCTCTGTAGGGATAGGGATAAACATAAGTAAAAGTGTTTCCCGAAAGAAGATCAACCCCACACTCACCGTAATCCTCGCGTGCCGGCTCAAGTATCCCATTCTCAAACTCGATGTTGGCCAGCTCCGTCTGAACCTCAGCCAAATATTGAAGACCACCGAGGCCTTGGCGTGAGAAGATCCTGGCGGCTGTCCCTAGGATCTCCCAGGCCAGCTGAAGACTGCCACTGACTCCCTCCTCATCCTCGCCGCCCTCCTCTTCGCCGGTAGCTTCGGCTCCATTGGAGCAGCTGGCTGTGACCTCGCCGCCGCCATTCGATGTGCTCGGACGCTCGTCATCATTGACGCTGGCAGCTGTTCCACCACCGCCATTGCTGCTGCTGACCTCATCCACTCCAGTGGGCGGCTTCTTCTTGGCGTCCTTGCCATCTGGCTGGACCTGCTCTGCTTCGCCGGTGGAATCGGCTTCGTCGGAGGTCTCCTTGATGCTATCCAACTCCTTGCCATTTGTGCTGCTCGCTCCATTGGCGGCGGCGGCGTCGGCGGCGGGCTCCTCCTTCTTTTTGACCTCGCCATCCTCTGCGCCCTCTTCCTGCTCCTCCTCCTCCTCGTCGTCGTCTATGTCCTCGTCCTCCTCATCGGCGGCCTCATCGGGCACGTCAATCACTTTGTTTTCGTCCAAGGCCATGGCAATCAATGCCTTTCCATAGCTGCAATTGATTTGTTATATAAAAATAAATATAAATAAATATGCCTTTCCATAGCTGCAATTGATTTGTTATAAAAATATTTGTAAATATATCTTTAAAGTTAAATATATAAAGCTTCAAATCCTACTCACAGCAGCAGGGGCTGTCCCAGCTCGTCGGCCAGATCCCCATAGACCTCCGCGTATAGCTGGCACACGCGGCTGAGCTCGTCGGCCGCCTCGTCGTAGCTCTTCACCAGGAAGTTGCGCGATCCCTGGCTGAACAGCTCCTTGCCCTTGAGTATTTTCTCGGCGCGTTCCTGCTCGGCCTGGCCGGTTGATCCCTCCTCGGTGGAAACGGCTGCCACCACCGGAGCATTGTCCGGGGTTGTATCGGCAGCTACGGGCTCCACGGCCACAGCCTTTCTGGGGGAGGACATATCGGCGGCAGCCGTTGTCACAATAGCTTCGGCTTCAGCGGACATATTTAGCTTGGACAGTGAACAGGAGGAGCTGTAAGGGATAGAAAATAAGTTATTTTCAGGGAATCAAACCGGAACCAGTACCGGAACCGAAACAGAACCGATTGAAATTCAGAACCAGAACCGGAACCGAAATGAAATATTTTTTTTTGTACCGGTACATACCGGTTCCGGTACCGGTAAAATTAAGGTACCAGAACCGGAACCGATAAAAATGAGAACCTTTTCAGAACCTTTTACCGAAATGTTAGTTTCGGTACGTACCAGAACCGGAACCGGAACCGAAATACGATTCGGTTTGACTCCCTGGTTATTTTTAATAAGAACGAGAAAGAAAGCTAACTTCGGTAAACCGAAGTTGGTATACCCTTGCAGTCTGTAATTGGATCATTGAAAATCGAACCATTTTAGTAATGTTGAAAAAACATCGAATTTTGTAAATTTTACATTTTACATGTAGAATTTTACATTTTCATATAAATGGACCGATCGATTCTATGGCAGCTATATGATATAGTGGACCGATCTTAATGAAATTAAAACCGTAATTCTAGAACCTTAAAAAACTGCTATGTCTTAAAATTTATAGAAATTCGTTGAAAAACAGAGAAGTTAAATTTTTTTTTACATTAATTTCGCCATCATTCCTATGGCAGCTATAGGATATAGTAGTCCGATTTCGGTCGTTCCGACATATATACTGCGTGCTAAAGAAATAAGACTATGCTGAAAATTTCAGCTCGATAGCTCAAAAACTGAGAGACTAGTTCGCGTAGAAACCGACAGACGGACAGACGGACAGACGGACAGACAGACGGACATGGCTAGAT